>CAIGRB010083599.1:113696-159868 GCA_903798255.1 Fraxinus quadrangulata | reverse complement strand
CCTTAATCGCATCGGCTTTACGTCTGTTTTATTTTTAATTTTATTTTTCATAAAATGTATACATGTATATGCCTATACATGTTACTATTTAATGAATGAACTATTGTCCATGTCGTATTCTTGGAATTGATTTGAATAATTGTTCTCATCTTTTTACTTTTCTTTTCATAAAGGTTGGCATTGGATTGGTTCTTGACCAAACGTACATATTCGACATTAATCAATCCATCCATCCATCCAACGGTGGAAAATGTTTGAATTATTTGCTCCACAATCTTGTTTTCTAGGCATAAATACTATGAGTAGACATGATAGTTTATTATTTGATACAAAATTATTTATTGGCTCGTAATTTTCATTGGGAATAGCATTATCAAAATAAGTAAATGATCAAGATTAACGTGGATGAGGAGCTTCGAACAGGATGTTTTAGGTCTTCCTATTGTCTTGAAGGAGGACTTGAGCACTAGAGTCGGAGTGCATAAAATTTTTGTACTGAAATTCTCTAAAAAGTATTCGAGGTTGTCTTCTGTTTGAATTGAATAGAAGGGGATGATACATCGAATCAAAGAATGCATAGAAATCAGAAGATGCCTAACGACAATTGATATAGCCCAAGAGTTGCACGTGTTTTTAACATACGGGTGCCAGTGTTAACTGTTCTCTCGTTTCCCAATGTGAATAATGACCAGTCAAAGTCTAAAGAATATTTTTCATGGGAATATTTTAGTGCTTTGAAGTGCTTAGTGTTTTTTTTATTCCCCCGTGATGTTGGGGCTTATGACTGGTGGAAGAGGCTTTTAGTGGAAGACTGTGTGAATCATTTTTATCGAGAATTATTCAAAAAAAATTCAAAAGTATAAGCAACCTTTCAAAAGTTTTGCAAACATTCTTGGAGTGAATTAGTAAATTGTTGATGCTTCGCAATACGTGTTATTACTTTATTGATTCCTCGTTTATCGTACTTAAATTGAATGAATAGCAAATTTACTTTTACGAGTTATGCTAATGATAACTTGACAGTAATTTTAAACAAAGTTGGATGAATGGTAAATTTACTTTTACGAGTGATGCTAATGACAACTTGATAGTAATTGTATTGTTACATGGAACACTGATGATAATGAATATCATTATTCTTGACTTCATTTTATCCTTGCTTATTTTGTCGTAACTCATAAATTCAATATTACAAATTTGTCTAATTCTCGAGTGTGTGTAGTTTTCACCCCTTCTCAAATTACCTTACATTAATAAGAAAATGTTTAATATAGATGTTCAATATGCAATTGTTCATTTCCGTACATCAAAATCTAACAAAATAAAGCTCTAAACTAAATTGAACTCAAAAGGGGTCACAATAATGATAAATAGGTCAAAGGCGGTGGGGATGCGTGAGATTGGCGGTCGAAGGAGGTAGAGGTGTGGTGGCATTGAGGAGGTGCGATGGTGGTGATGTTGGTAATTGAGGAAGGCACTGGTAGCACTTAGTGAAAAGTCCAAATGTATCAATCTGGTGTACAAAGTTTACCATGCTCGCCCATCCACCAAACCCGAAACCAACTATTAGCACCCACACAACAATAAAGATGTTGATGATGTAAGTCCCAACCCATCTCCCAAAGTATTTTGATGGTTGATTCACGGCATTCTGCATCAACACATTTAATCAAATGGTTAGTATATTGTATAATCCTGTACAAAAAACATAAATCGATTTTCATTATTTGATTCGTTCCACTGTTAGATATACTCAAATATGTAAAGCATGAGCAGTACTCTAATTAGACCAAGGATCGCCTAATAAGAATAGTAGTATTCTACAATGGGAATCTCGTCCTCGTGCACCATATGTAAGATCATGTACTATTTTCTTGTAAAGCAAGGACAGTACAGAGGATTCCATCCCTCACCCCCTTTCCCACAAAAAAGGCCGACAGAAAAGTGTTGGTGACCTATTCTTCTTCGAAGGCTTCCTACTGACCATCAAGTAAGGTAATCTTGTACTAAATTCAACCAACGAGTAGTGTATGTATGAAAAACTTGTTGCTTAAATATGATAAAAATGAATAACAATATAACATATGAGAGCTTGGGATACCTCTCTGGCATGGGCAGATCGGAAGGTGAAAATGTGAGCCAAAGCTGGGATAATGTAGACAGTGAAGCTAACAAGAAGTGATCCGACAGTCGAGTTGATAGGACCAAAGAATGGAAAGACGATTGCCAAGAACCATATAGGTATAACTACCGGCAACCTTGCAGCTGCCCGCTTGCACAAACTCTTACATTCGTGCATCCCTATAGCCTTTTCCCACACGAAATACAACGGAGTGCATGCAAATCCAAAAGTTGTAAACTGCAAGAATCAGCAAGCAAGTATTTTAGTACAAGTTCAAGAATCAAGTAACTTAATACACGATTTTTGGTATCAAAACATGAGCCGGTCGGGGCATGGCCACCTAAAAAGCCTGCCAGCACAACTCCTTTTACTCTTCTAACAAAGTAACAATTGACCCTTTAATTAATAATTAAATTTGAGAACGAAATATCTTAGGCATGCCTGATGGATGAGCATCAAAACTACAGCCATGTCCCTGAAGGGTGATCTTGGGAGAAGAGAAAATGCATTGGAGTGATTCAGAAGCATATCTCCAAATGCCCAGTACACTGCTGCTGCGGACGGAAGCGTCAATGTCAGCACATAAATAGTTGCCAGCAAGTAAATGGCCTTGAACTTTTGTGGCTTCCACATTGCGTGCATTATCTCTCTGTCCAACACAACCAAATTCAAAACCCCCAATTAATTCTGCATCAACACGGCTCAAACTAATCAATTTAACATTCAACACTTTTGTGCGCTGCACAGAATTGGACAATTTTAATAGGTTAGTTGAGAGCGAGAGTCGTCTTCTTTTAAGTCCGTTTATCTTAACTTCTTTGGCTTCAAGTGTCATTTTGAAAAAAAAAAAAAAAAGATTTTAGGGGTGCCACAAAAAATAATTATTGATAAAAAGAGCTGGAGCCCTCTTCACAATTTATCTCATCACATAAAGCAAAACTGCAGAGTGGTTGGAAAAAGACTTGGTTGTCTATACCTGAAAAAGGAAGAAGAGGGTTTCCAAGAAAGTATTCTTAGCACTCCTTCGAGGGGCACTATCGAGAAAATATCAAGTTTCTTCAAAAAGGACTGGTCACTAAATAAATACTGGGAACAGTCAGATTTATGTCGAGGTTATCCAAGGTTAAGTCCCTTTCATTTCTAAATGACATAAAGACAATTTATATATGAAATTACTGTTCTACCCAGGGGGGATAAAGACCTCAAACTTATATCCAATTGCGTAAAATTGAAGGTAAAAGACACAAATATAATATCAGAGGATGTCGTACACAGTAACGGCATGTCCCCCAAATGTGTAGAGAATGTTTGTGGCTCCTGTAAAATATAGCACCAACTTGGTTGGTCCCGAATGCATCACACCCTCCACCTATTATTAATTAATAAATAAGATCTCAATTACATTAACTTAACTAACGGAGATAGACGAAATGACTGCACAATTAGTTACCTGTCCGTGTAGTAGGGACGCAACAGTGAGGTACCAGGCCGTGTACGTGGTCATTAACAAGCCGAGGAACGACCAAATTCGGTAGTTGTGGAAAGAAGGTATGAATACAGTAGTTGCACAACATGCTCCAAAGATGTAAGTCCAAGTTCTTTTGTCCAAATTGTCATTTATGTAATATATGTTACTGAAATCACAAAGAAAATGTTAGTTTTTTGTGCCTTATTTATGCATCAAAAGACTAAAGTGTATATACCTTGCACAAGCTATGAGTTGAATCACAGATCCAAACAGAAGAAAAGTGCAGTTAAATGCCAATCCTACATTCCTCCAGTATTTTCCAAGAAGCCCATCGAGAACTTCGAACCACTGTATCAACATGTTTGATATACAGTATTAAATTGGATCGAGACAATGTAATAACAACATAAAAATTGAGAAAATGAAAAACCTGAATAACATGATTTCTAAAATCAACTTTTTCTCTTTCTTTTCTGGTTCTGTACTCTACATAGAGAACACTAATAATGTATGCAGTCCAACTGCCCAGTAAACCATAAAAGAGCTGAAAAAGAATCCCAGAGAGCATTCCCAGCTGAGAAAATGAGTATGGTAAAGTGAGCAGCACTTGAGCCACCTGAAAATGTAAAAGAATATCAGATTACTTGTGGGATGGAGTTTCAAAAGTATGCGTCCAGGATCTTTTTATGGCATTTGACCACTAACATTTGAGTGACCCAAACGATTGGCCCGACGAAAATGGTGTATAAATTCACTGTGAATAGGACTGAGGACATACCTGATTTGAAGCACAGCTAAACCAGGCATCATAAACAGAGCCACCATGCCAAAAGAAGTCGGAGACTTTAGACTTAATATCTTTAGACTTCCCTTCAGTTTCCATTTCTACATAATTTCCTACTATCGTAGTCTCTACTCCCTTTTCTGAGGATGCCATTTGTATATAGGTTTCAGTTCAATACAAAATCAATGGAACATGAACTTTAGGAATAAATGAAAATGGGAATTTGTTGTAGTTTGTGGGAAGTGTCTATATATTTATATAGAGAGGGATAATACCCGGGGGTGGGCGGGGTGGAGGGGGTGTTTAAAAGGTAGAGGAGAATGGAATTTGGAAAGAGCTTCGACATTTGTGAATACTGGTTTGGTTTTCGTGCATAAACTTTGTTCCTCGATTACATCTTTTGTTTTCTAGTAAATATATTAATTAAAAATAATTGCTTGCTTAATATTTTAAACAATAATTATACAAGCGTGAAGATTTGTCCACACGTGCGGATTCTCTACTTCCAAGACAAATTTATAATACTAATTAATTTATTTTTTCCTAAGCTAATCTCTCATTTCTTGATTATTTTTTCCTCTTCCAAAACCCATCTTGCACTTTATTCGTTTAAACATTGGTCCTTGACTTCTTAAATTAGTGTAAGTTAGTTTTGCTTAAATAGAGCTAGTTTCAATTTTAATTAAAAGAGAAACCAATATTAAAAGTTTAAACATTATTTATCCCACCCGTATTTTAAGTTGCATTGTGCTATAGATGTAAACTTTATTCTCGTAACTAGAGCTTACAGTCTAGTATATCTCCGAAGCACTCCATAATTTTAATCGTATTTACTATAAGTTAACGAGTGTTCATGTCTAAAAAGGAATTGCACTATGTTATAACTCTAAAATGGGGGATGAAGGTATCAAAATTTTGACATAGGACTAAATGCATAAATTAAAACTCAAAAGTGATAAAGAAATAGAATATCACGCCAGCTTATTACAAGTATGTGTACTATTGAGAAGAATAAGGCTGTTGGAAGGGAGACAAAGGATTTAGGAATTATGAGAAAGTAGACCACATGATTATAGCAAACGGGGCATGTTACCTTTACGAATAGAAAAAAGTTTTATTATTTATTATTTATTTTTTAGTCACACGGGGCAATTTAGGAAGCCTCAAATTCTTGAAAGTGTAATTTACATTGATTTATGGGTAACTATACCACCACAAAATTTAATTACTATCCCACATTATAATCGCATTGCAATTTAAATATATTTTCAATAAATACACCACAACAAATACTGAGAATATAATATAATAAATTTCGTGATAACAGGCCAACGTAGCTCAAATACTGAGAATATAATATAATAAATTTGTGCTTTTAGACATTTGTGTTTGTGTTTTGGTTAGAGTTTCTTAGGGACAAAGATTGCGATTTTATTCCTAACACAAATAGGAAAAAGAAGAGAAAAAATTATTTAATATAAAATACTTGGATTAATCATTTGTAATTACTCCAAATACAGCCAAGGACAGTCTCATGGTCATCTTTAATTTCTTTGCTTTTACCCTTTTTCCAATTATTCAGTTGATTTTGTGAGGGGGACGTGATAATCGATGTCACGCTACTATATAGACAAAGAAACAAAATGTGTCAAAAATTTGTCCCACTTTTTTGCCAAATTTTCTCTCTATTTCTCAACCATAAACGACATCTACTTCAATTAGTTTCAAGGAAAAAAAAGGATATTTGACTAGTTGAATACATGACGTATAATTGGAAAAATAATTTATATATGAAAACTATTTACCCTATATGATGAAATTTAGTATTTATTCTTGTATATGTCAGTATCCTTTCATTATCTCGCTTTTCTCCTCTTGTAATTGGTTCCTCCCCTGCTATGAGTTCTCCATCCGACAGGTTGACGCTTACAGCTGAACTACCACCTAGCGCACTAAGTCCCCTCATTCTCCTGCTATGAGTTCTCCTTCCGACTTAGGCAATATCGATCGACACTTCAACCACTGAAATAACAGCTAATAATTTCATTCTCAATGGTGCCAAAATCTCTCAATATCCATTTACAAAACCCAATGATTTTGTTTAATAAAAAGAACATATATAATTAGGCTAAAGTTGATATATTATTGTAAAAGCATGCTCAATAGGGTTTGTTTGTGTGCAGAACAACATATTCATGGGATTTGAAGACAACTCAACAACTCCTTGTTATTTCAAGCACTGGGACCAAAAACAACCCCCTGAATTCTTTGTCCCCTTTGACTACCTGCCTTAATTTCCCATGCTCTAATTATCTTGTCCAAGTAAAAATTATTGAGTCGAACGATTTGATGACAAGGTTTGACGAGACCAACGAATATCCATGCTACTTTCTAAGGTTTTTGGGGCGTGATTTAGTAACTTTAAATGATTTTAGACTAGTTTGAGTGTTTGATCCACCCATTTTAACACCGACAATTGACCTAGTTCTTCACGGATTGAACACGTTCACTTGCATTTCACTATATCGTATGCCGTATGAGACATGTATCGCTAAAGACTCTGAACAAACATCATTAAATTTCTTTATATTTTTAGAATAATAAAAGTTTCTTTGATGGGTCAATATTTTTGGTGACAAAATTTACCTGCAGTGGCTTTATGAGTTGAATCGAATAAATAGTACTTTTTTTCTTTTTTCTTTTTGCGTGCTGTGAAATCAGTATGATTTATTAAGAGTATTACAATGTAGGTCCATTAGTAAAATGTACTAAGTGCACCAATTGATATATGGTCAACTGCCCAAAATTATTCTGATGATTTATTAACACACTAGAGTAGTACAATGTAGGTCCAATAGTATAATGAAGTGCACCAATTGATTTATGGTCAACTACCCAAAATTATTCATGCAGAATAATTAAATGGGAATCATATATTCAAAATCAGTATGATGAAGAATTGGATTCTTGGCTTGTTTGGTGGGAGGCCTAATTAGTTTCAATAAGAAGATAGTTGTACCAAGTCATGAATGCAGTATGTACAATTTAACTGAAACTAGACATGTCCAGTTGGATACCATTCTAAAAAGGTAATTACTCATGTTTTATGTTTCTATTTAATTGTTCAACATTCTTGTCCACACATGTAAACAATTTGAGTATGACTTGGGGTGAGAAGATGATTAAGTGAACAAAACTATCAATCGACATGAAATTGCTACAAACATGAAGTCGCATACTCTTCAATAGACTCCGGTATGTAAATTGAGTGTAAATGAAAATTAAAGTGGATTTTGATTGGTGAAAAAACCATTGCAATGACAGTGCGTAAAGGGTATGTGACCGGTGAATTGTGTTGAAAGTGAAAGTAGCAAACAATTGATAGAACAACCATGCTACATGTACATTTTGTTTTACATCTTTTTTGACATTGTGTCACATCTCAATCATTGAGTTAGAAGAGTCTAGAAGGTCATAATCTACATTCAACAATTATTCAATGAGAATCAATCCAACAGCCCGTACCAATGGAGAAACACTTTGTTAATCGTATAAAACTAAACGCTACTAATTTGGAATGGATTTGAATTTGAATTTGGACTCGGGGATTTTTAATGAATAGCAACTATAAAAAAAATCATATCGAAAGTAACCAAGTTCATTCTCAAATAAATGGATGGCCTAATGATATCTGTGAATTGGGTTTGATGCTACTCGACCACAAGATGGGCCTATAGTGCTTGTCGACCCAATAGATTTTTACATGCCTATGTTTGGTTAAGGTTTATAAATTATTTATAAATAATCAAATCATTTGTAATTAAACGTTTTATTTATTTATCACCAAATTTTATAAACATGTAGATTTACCGAAAAGCTGGACAATCTACAATAACAACCAATAACTAAGTATATGTTTGCTTCGTAGCACAAAATTGTAAATAGTAACAATCATCAAACACCAATAAATATCACAACCCATAGTAGTAAGGGCATGTTTGGCAAAACTTTTATTAAATTATAAGTTGTTAATTTTATGATGTCTACATAATAAAATGGAAAATATAAGTAAAATATGTGGGACTTATAGATTATGTGGACAAAATGATGTTTCGTTAGCTTATAAATAGTTATTATATTTACGAAACACGTGCTTAATTCAAAGTGCTTAACAATATTATAATTCAATATGTCACATTTTAAATTAAAGAAATATGTTTTTGTTTTCGAAAAAATACACAAAAACTGTGTATCAGATTAGTCTCTTGTCAAACATTAAAAATTATTAAAAGTTAAATTTTTATTCAATCAAAATATTTATAAGTAAATATTAATTTGTCCAACTTATCAGGTCATCCCAATTTCAAGCCCGAATATTACAATTTATTTCAATCAGAAACCAAAAAAAGGGACACGAGACTGGAGAAGCAAACATAATTGGAGGGATCGGTGGCGACAAAATCGCAAGCAGGTGCGGAGGTTGGTGATATGTTGAAATTTTTAATCAATTCGAGGGTTGAACTAACGGCGCAAAAGACTAAAAAAGGGCGGATCACACGACAAGAGGAGGTCCAAATTTTGATCGGCGGTGGTGTTGCTCACCCTTGTATTCAACTTTGCCGGGTTCATGTTTTGGAACCCCCAATGTGATGCGACAAAGTTGTGGAGTTTTAATGGACATTATATTAGTGATGTTGGGTCCATTAAATAAGTCCACCAACTTCCTCGGACCAAGAGACGTTATTTTAACATCACCAATGACTGGGATACTCGCAAAGAAAATTGTGTGGATATATGATGAATTGATCGGATAGCCTCCACCTTGAGGACAAGGTGGATTTCGAGAGGGGATAATCATATAGTTTGGGGAGGGGATGCAAATAAATGGGAAGGGGAGGGGAGGGGAAATAGGGATGGATTCAATCATTCATGTATTGAGAGTGTAGTTGAAGAGTTACAGGGCCTCTCGAATGCCTTGGAGATTGTCTTTTCATATTGCTTTTCATCTGAAATAATATTACAGAAACTTGCTTCAATTACAGTTTGCATACGTATTCTACTATCATCCTCTATATGCACAGCTACTCATAATACACAATTACTCAATCTTTGCTTTCCGGTGATTCCACAGAACCATCAGGTTACCAGCAAGAGTCAGATTAGATTCAGAAGTGAAGCAACAGCCTCATAACCGGCCTCAGAACACTGCAGCAGTTCCAGGTTCCTATCACTGTCCTTCCACCACCCCAGTTTGCCACTCCTACTCCTTCAAGAGAGTGTCAACAACGTTACCAGCCCGAAGGTTTTGAATCTGTTAGGCACATCTCATAACGCCTGCAAGGACGTAATGCTATCCAAAGCATAATTCCATTGATCTAAGGGTGTGAAAAACCTCCTCTCAACACTGCTTCCAGTATTTGGCCTGCAAATCAGTAACAAAAATGTTTCAGCATTGACTTGAATGCAAATCTATTGTCTGGGCAATTCTATGTCAATTTGAGTACAGAGGCCATCAAGTGTTTCTTTTCTGACCAGTGTTTCTTGATCAGTTGATCTAGTCTTTTGCTGATATCCACCTCTGTGAGCCAAATGGGAAGTCCTAGGGTAGCCAATTTGTCTAGCACTGCTCTGATTAGAAGGGGATTTGGTACAGTAAAATAGCCCTCGTGGCCAATTCCATCCATTGACACTCCACCTTTCTCAAGTTCCCCAACTTTTAAATGTAAGCATCGACTGTAGCCAATTTGTCTAGCACTGGTCTGATTAGAGGGGGATTAGGTACAGTAAAATAGTCCTCATGTCGTGGCCAGTTCCATCCATTGACACTCCACCTTTCTCAAGTTCCCTAACCTTTCTCTTACACATTGAATTTGTGCATAAACAGCCTTGCAAGTGGGTCTGATTTTTGGGCTGTTTCGAAAAATCAAAGGCTAGCGTTGGGACCAAGTATTTGTTGGTAGAAATCGTTGAAATTTGATCCTCATCCTCCACAAACATCTGTGATTGATCCTTCTTAAGTTCTGAAAATCTACAATATCTCAAACTTTCCATATGTTGAATTTCGCTTCCCTGAATTTCCTTTGATTGCTCTCATAATATTTCTTATTAATCACGTGTAATCCGATTGATCATCAAATCAACACTGATTAGGCTCATAATTGCCTCTTTTAGCGCCAATTGCATCCAAGTCGGGGGTTTTTCTACGATTAATATATTTACATTAATATTTATAAGTCCCAAGAACAAAGTGAATAGATGTGTTTCCCTAATCTCTGCTTAAACATAAGATTTCTAACCGCAGCCAAGTAGAAACCTGCCAATACTGTAAAACGTTGAATAAATATATTCGCCAATAATTTTACGAATAAAGCTACTCGAACATATGGGTATTCGACAGAATTGGGTGACAGGTGCTAATGTGTCAGCACCCGTGACATTTTTTATTTATTATTATTCAACTATCCAATGAATTTTTGACACGTATCCTCTGTTTTTAAATCATGTCATTGATTCTGTGTAGCAAGATTCTAATTTTACAGTTCAGAGATAAACAAATCTGGATTACAGGGGGAGACAACGTGCTGTATTTATATATAACCCTGTGATTAAATCAAATGTTTTGCAAAGAATATGATAAAAGACATTTCCACGTTTTCACCTTTTATTTTTAAATTGTTCTTGACAGGTGTTTGAAATGTATAGGGATTGTTTATTGAACATTATTTTGCTAAGAGCTGTCTTTGCTGTGTTTTGGTTTTGGATGTTTTTCCGTTCTTCCGTGTTTCTGAATGATCAATTTTCATTTTTTGATACTGTCTAAATTTAAGTACATTAGCTAAAAGGGTTCAACCTGTATCAAAGCAGCTAAAGGTACTGTATTCAATTCTTATGTAGAATGCAAAGCAGAACATAAAAATATGACACGGAGTCAGAAATTCGTCTTAAGATTGTTGGATAAATTAGTGTATGAATTATATTTCGTTAATAAAAAACACATACATGTAAATACTAGAATAACAACTTACTGAATCATAATACATGCATAATAATGAGCAAATCACTACTTACTCAAACGTAGAAAATATAAAAATATGAAGGAAAAGAAATGAAGCGAAGTATGCAAATGCAAATCTCTTTAACACGGATTTCGCCCACTGCACAGGTGCTAACAAGATCAAATGGACGTTCGTATCCCAAAATACAACACTTCTTCCAAAATTAATATAGTACAATATTAATTTTGTCGGACGAATCAACGCTTGACTGTACTCTTTTATAATGGAAGATATCAAATAGTAAATATCGAACACAAAACTCAAAATAATATGGAAATTATTTTGACAAAATTTAGAGAGAGTGGAAAAAAATGAAACTAAATGTCTCTATTTATAGATTTTCAAATGACTTGTTGAAAGGTTGCATCTCTTAACATAAATATCACATTTTCACATTAAATGGTGTAGTATACACCTTTTCATTACGTACGTTTTAAATAGTCACGTCCATTCTAAGCAATATGACTCTTTACAATTGAAGAGACACCTATTGGAGATTTATTCCAATTCACTATAAATAATACCAATTATTCCAATAGTATTATATAGGGATTTTAACTTATTTTTCCTGTCAGCATACAGAAAAGCCAGCCATTAATGCAGATGTAATAATCCTTACTGAAATAGCCTGTAATTTGTAGAGTTACACAGATTCAAAATAATTATTATGCAAAACTGAAGAACGAGGGGCGGTGGTGACAATGGTTCTTGTTTGATTCTGCAAACATGTGTAAAAAGTAGAGACCAGACAACATGTTGAAAAATTGTGAAATCAGCAGTCACCATGTAATCTAGTTTATTCTGTCACGAGCCTAGCTAGCTGGTATGAGTGCTGATCCTTCTAAATAAATAATTTTAATTGGCTAGTAAGCACCAAGGTACAATTTCATATTGGTCACAAAATTTCGTTTTTCTCAAGTTGTTCAATTAACTTTTTCACATTTCTAGTTAGGGTATTACGAAAAAGATAGCATGGGAGTCTAGTTTGTCGTGCGGAAACACATAAGCTAAAAGCTCGACTAAGCTGCTGATATATATTAGGATGAATACATTAATAGGTAGAATTTCATTCTGTATCATCACACAATAATTCTTCTAATGTTCTACATTGTCAACCAGATAGATACTTCATTGCAATAATTTTCTTACAAATCACTTGTGTTGTTACAATTGAATGTTAAAATTCCTGGTTTCTTCACCTTGACTAACAGAGAATGTTGATTTCACTATTTTGTTGCCATACTTTGCTGTAATCTTGTATTCGCCCAAGAAACCAGGGAAGCTGTATGAACCGTACTCGTCCGTTTTGCCTTCCAAAATCCCGGTTTGCCACTCTTTTAGGAGCTTGTCAACGGTGTCACCAGCCGGCAGATTATTGAAGTCATTATCAGTGAGGCACATTTGATAACAACTGTTCTGGCGGAGGGCTGTCCAAAGTATTATCCCATTGACAGCAGGATGTGAAAAGCCTTCTCTTAAAACTTCTTCTAGATAAATAGCCTGTCCAAAAAAACAATGATCTAACTTATAAATTTTGAATTTTGGACAGAGTATGATGCCAAGTAAAAGAATAAAATTATCGACTATGCAAGAGAGATGCGTAAACCGGGCAGTGTGGCCAGTTTTTTAGCTGGTATGCCTAAAATTATCCAAGCCAATAAGGTTATGTTCTCTAACCTGACTTTCCTTACTGAATTGTTTGCTGATATCAACTTCGGTAAACCAAATTGGAAGGCCAAGAGTAGCCAATTTGTCAAGGATAGCCCTCATTAGAGGAGGGTTTGGCACATCGAAATGACCCTGAAGTCCAATTCCATCCATTGTTACACCACCTCTCTTTAGCTCTATCATTCTTGATATGTAGGTGTCCACCGTGGAATTAACATCATCGCAAGTTTCCACCACATTATATTCATTCATGAAAAGTGTGGCTAATGGATCTATTTGATGTGCCTTCTCGAAAAACTGCAGGGTGGCATTCGGTCCAAGCCTTTGCTCGTAAAAGTCAAAATGAAGCATTTCATTACTAACATCCCAGTGAATAAATTCTTCTTTGTATCTGCTCATAAGACTTTCAATTCTGGAGGTGACAGCTGATTGAAGATCAGGGCTTGTTAGATTAAGAATCCATTGTGGTGATGACTTGGGGTTCTCCCAGAAGATATTGTGGCCTCTAGTAATAATTTGATTTGCTCGAACAAATTCGAGCATCTGGTCAGGTATCGTGTAGTTGACTTGCCCTGGCTTGGGTTCTGTTGCATCCCACTTGAGCTCGTTTTCAAAAACTGCTGCATTGAATCTTTCTGTAAACCATTTCTGAAACAGTAGGAGAATTAATTTGATCAGCTTGCAAGAGTATTTGTAATGCAACTACCGGATTTTGATTGAGTGACTAAACTGAAGGAAGCAACCTTCAGTGGGCACTTTGGAACAAATAAAGTTTGGTGACACCAAGGTGAAACCTTGCTATAAATTTAGTGACTACCATTGTTTATACGAACAATACAGACCTGGTAGCGTGAATTTCCGATGATAGTCTTTGCTATAGCAGATCCAAATGGGAAATCTTTTGAAACTTGTTCTACCATAATTTCCGCCCCTTGCAATTTGGCTCCGTGCCTGTCTGAGACATGGATAATAACTGCACGCTTCCTGTCCTGAATCATATAAGAAGCATTATGTCAGAGGTTTCAAGGTAAAAATGTTTCTCTAGAGATTCTCCGCGGATTGATGGCAGATTGGGGAAATTCTAGTTATCTTATTCGTAAATTCTAGATTATGTAAGTTTATGTTTTTTAATATTGAATACTTGTCTACCTTGTAGATTTTAGTCTGCTGATTCAATTCCCATTGCTCCTTGGTGAATGGCTGCAGAGAAGCACTTGCAATCTCTATGTTAATATCTCTACCAGCTGAATCCTGTTAAACCAAAGAGCAAGTAGTTCAGATGAAAAGGTAAGTCAATTGCTTTTTAACTCGTATCTCTATTTCTTTCCTAATTATACTCCTACTAAAAAAGCTAATGAATACCTGAAGATTTAGCTTAGACAATTTTGATGATGATGTCAATACAAATCCACCCTTGAGAAATGACCAGCAACCTTGCTTGGCAATAACAGTTCCTATGCAACTTAGGTTAGTTTCTTCCATCTCGAGACTAGCCCTTACGAGAGATGAATCTGCATTCTTTATTTTGATCCAAACTGTTTTCATTCAAAAGTAGCTTAGTTATTTAAGTAATTCTGATTTGTACTTGTACGAGTCTCTGCTCATACCTTGACAAAATTTTACTTTCAATGAAACCAAAAAAGGTAAAACTATACCTGAAAAACAATATCTGTTGCCCTCAGTGAGGTTTTGCAATAAAAATGTAGGGTAAGGAACTTGACCTCCATTATCCAAAATACTTCGTAGAAAATTCGGAACTTGATCTTTGAGGATACCACCGTTGTAAAGTGGCTCCTCAGGGTGCTGTTTACACTGGACAGTATTAGGACAGAAAAAGAAAGTTAAATCTTTGTTCACTAAATGGTATATATATTGATCGAAAGAAGACTAACCAAATTTTCCACTTACTTGCGTATAAGCAGAAGAGTCGTAAAGTGGCCCGTCTACAATAAAAACGTAGTAAATGAAAAGAAAATTCTAAAACGAAGCTACATAGAGAGAAAGGGGAGAGAGTACCATAACACAAAACCAGGGAATTGCTGAAGAAGAGGAGCAAAAATAGAGAACAAAAGAATGTAAGGTACTGCATGCTCTTTGATTATTTGCTTAAAATGCTGAGTTGCAGAAACACCCGATTCGGTTTAAATGCAGCCACACAAAAGAGTTCAAGAGTTAGTGTCCACAAAACCTAGGCAGAGCTCAAAGAGTGTGGCATCACAAGAGAAATAGTAGTGTGTTTCTGAGAAAAAACCGTGCCTATTCACATGCTGATATGGGCTTCTTCCATAGTTTATATAAAAGATATTGCAGCAACTTTTTCTGTATAATCTAACTTTGATTTCTTCCAAAAGTCATTGATAAGAAATTTACTGGATGTTAATTAAATTTGTACCTTTATTTATTTTCACACGTGACATACTGCCAGCTTGATTTAACATTAACAAAATCCCCAAATATTACAAGCATAAAGTAATGGTCTTGAATTTAAGGATGTTTGGCTAAGCTTAACAATAAGTAAAGAAAAAGTAAGATTTTGTACTGAATTAAAACTTTGAAGAAACCTCAGACATTGCTGGCAAAGAGAGTTAATAAGTAACTTTGAAGGTTAGCCAAACATGTTCTCTTTATTAAGTAATATGAAAAATGTGAAAAATCGGGAATAATGAGGAAGCAATGTTATAATTAATTTGATAATGTCTAAAAGATACAATAACACTATTCTGTTTTCATTTGCACAAGGACGTCACTTTTTCAGTTGCAATCGTAACCGATAAAGCCTAATCCCAATCCTTGGATCAATTCATTCCCGTGACTGCATGAACATAGTCAAGAATGTACCTTTTATGGCACGTGAATTGGCATCTGCACGACATGATTCATTCGGTTCCAACGCGAATTATTTAATTTTTTGGAAATTAAATCGAGTTTGTTGTTTTGTTGGTGACATCTTTCATTAATTTTGTGTTTACTCTTATATAGAGTCGAGAATTATAAGTGGGTCAATAATCTAATTGTGGGACGTTGGTATTAAATACAATGACACCGTTCATATCTTATACTACATATCAAACGTACGCTAAGAATGACGAGCGAATAAGAGTGCCATCCTAGTACTTGTTGGGAATTCGAGAAGGTGATATGGCGGGATATGAAGTATAAATCGCATAAATTAATAAACAAGATTTAAAAGAAAGCAAACAAAAAATTGGCAGAGGAATCAAATATTTTATTAATGACAACCAATGAACAGAAAATACACTTTCAGCAACTTCTGTAACCTACTAAATTGAATGAAAAGTCTATTATTTATATGGCCTATAAATATCACAAATATGGCAACAAAATAAAAAATCACGTGAAATAAAAAGAAATAATATCTTTTCAATAAAACACGTGAAATAAAGGAAATATTTTCTCAAAATATTCCACATAATTTGGATCACAAAATTCAACAATCCAACTTGACACAAATTCCGATACAATGAACGAAGTTTCAAAATTTCTCCACTTGAAAGAATAAGTTTGTATGCATTGAACAAATTGAACTCTTCATCCCAAACCAAACTTCTCCAACACACGAAAAAAATACTCTTCTTCTTCCACCTTATCCAACACAAATAAATGAGCTTAACTACCGGGTTTCCAAAATTCACAAAGAATTTAAAATTTACCAAATAGGGTCGAAGCACACCATGTAGCAGAATCAACACTAAATGCTTTAACTAAAGGCCACTGGTTAGACTCGTCATCTTCAACAACTCCAAAAGCATGCACATTCAGATCAGCATCCCCGTACCTATCTCCAATGGATCTTTCCCTAGCCGTCGAATACAATGGAACCGCAGACTATGGTGACAAAACAGAATTATCCATATTTCCCAAACTCGACAGAGTAGTATTCTCCAAAATAGAACAAGAGTCAAGTCCCAACGGTAATGTACCAAACTGTATATCCACCATGTTACCAAACACGTGCGAATGTCTTTTCACTCATTCTGCGAAACCTTGCAAAATGTATAACTTAGACTTGCTCCGCCCCTCCAATATAACACGAACACCCTTCCGGACCTCCAAGACTCAACCTGCTCCAGAGAATGTGTACCCTCTCGAATCCAGGGTACTCAGCGAGATGATGTTATTTTTCAGGTCTGATACATGTCGAACATGGCCAAGTGTTCTAATTGTTCCATCCACCAACTTCAATCTGATTCTCTTAATACCAGCTATCCAACAAGATTCGTTATTTCCCATAACGACGACACATTGTATCACAATTTCATATAATTCAAACAAAATCCACTCATCACCAGGCTTGGATTCCACGTCCGAAATCGTCAAAACATCTACTCTACCCAAATA
This sequence comes from Fraxinus quadrangulata, assembly GCA_903798255.1. Classification (NCBI taxonomy): domain Eukaryota; kingdom Viridiplantae; phylum Streptophyta; class Magnoliopsida; order Lamiales; family Oleaceae; genus Fraxinus; species Fraxinus quadrangulata. The sequence continues at coordinate 142,412 of CAIGRB010083599.1, read as the reverse complement.
GTCCTCAACTACGTTGGTCTCGTCCAAAATATTTGATTGCCTCCCACGATTTGTAGCTGAATTATTATTACCCTGCAACTTCTTGTAATCCCTCTTGACGTGTCATGTCTTCTTGCAGTAAAAGTAGACCATATTGCTAAAATTCACCATCGATTTGCCCCGTTGCCTATCACCATAAACCACAAGATCTTCCCATCTCTAAACAGAATCGTGTCCATAAACGATGAAAACGAATCAGACAGCGAGCACAACAGGATTAAGGCCAAATCTTCTTCATCATATTTTACTTCTAACGTCTTCAGATCAGTTACGATCTCCTTAAACAAGGCTATATGATCTTCTAGTGATTGGCCTTCTGCCATACGATGAGAATAAAGCTTATGCTTCGATGCAATTTGCTGGTCAGACTTTCGATCATGCACAATTGCTCCAATTTCAACCACAATACATCTGTTGTATTCTCCTTCAAGACATCCTGGAGAATGTTGTTGGATAGATGAAGATGAATCTGCGAAAATGCCTTACGATCCTTCCGTTGCTTCTCCCCTGTTGTCCAAGTTGTGGGTATCCTATCAAATCCCAACAAATCATCATCCAAATCCATCTACACCAATACAACTCTCATCTTTACTTGGCACAATAAAAATCTTGTACTGCGATCTAACAGCGGAATATCATACTTCAAATTAGCCATCGATAACAGAAAACCTCAAACAATCAAATCATTGCTCTGCGGGACTATTGAACCTTGGATCTGATACCACTTGTTAGGAATTCGAAAAGATGATATGTCGCGATATGAAGTATAGATCGCACAAATTAATAAACAAGAACAAAATTTAAAAGAAAGCAAATAAGAAATTGGCAGAGGAATCAATATTTTATTAATGACAACCAATGGAGAGAAAATACAATTTTTAGCAACTTCTACAATCTACTAAATTGAATGAAGAGTCTACTAATTATAGGGCCTAGAAATATCACAAAGATAAAAACAAGATAAAAAAATCACGTGAAATAAAAGGAAATAATATTTTTCTAATGAAATACGTTAAATATAAGAAATATTTCATCTAATTTGGGTCACAAAATCCAACAGTATTGACTTCATTTCTAAAGGTTGGGCTACAGCTTTTGTATGAGAGATTGGAGGTATTGCTAGTTTAGTTAGGCGTGGGGGAGAAGCATTTATGAATTATCCGCACGCCTAGTGCACAATGGATGAACCATTTTGTGACGCAGTGGGAAATAAGAAATTGAAGCGAAAATTTTAAAAAAACAATTTTTGGAATTCATCAAATTATTAAGAAATAAACTCATGAAATTTTATTAATGTAAGATGATCAAAAAATGATGAATTAACCATTTATTTATAAGGATTTACATGGAAATCTATTTTAAATAAACTAAAATTGCAATGAATTCGAAATAAACTAAATGACAAAATAGTACTAAAACAAAAAAAACAGTTTTCGACTTCCAAACGAACTTGAATGGCTAAAATCCGTCATATATCATAGCTAAATATTGAGTTCTACTCGTTTCATCGTTCTCTTTCTGAAATGGTATTGTAGGCCAATCGGAGCTCGAACGTGACACCTACACTATTTCCTTTTTCCTTTTTCGATCAAATTCTTTCTTCAATCCATTCAGTCATTTGTTTTACGCCAATTTGTGAATCCAACATTAGTGGCTGACTAAGAATCGAGAGTGGAGTTTTCATCACGTGCACCACTAGATGACACTAAGGGCTGTTTGAACCCCATTTTTGGTGTAGAATGCATTTTGGAATAGTAAATTGATGTAGAATGTATGATTAAAAAAGAAAAAAAAGTTTTGCGTTTTCTTTTATTGAAAATTGTATGATTGAAAAGAAGATAGAAAAATATATTTTGAAAAAAAATGAGGATCAAACAAAAGTTAAATCTTGAACAATATCATACCTAAAATACTGTTACATTCTCTAGTTGCATTCAACACACATAATGTGTTAAAAATTTAGAATAATATTATGTAACCTCATTAGGATTGCAACTCCAATGTACGTGATCTTGGATAATATAGGTGAAATCAAATAACTAATTTAATTTCACATTTCATTTNATAGGTGAAATCAAATAACTAATTTAATTTCACATTTCATTTAATTTATCATCTAACGCTATTTAAATTGAGATTACAATCCTAACGAGGTTAAATAACACTATTTTGAAAGTTAATATTCACGACTCCTCCTTAACGACCTCAACTTTTACTCGTGACAAATGCTAACAAGTCATCTGAGATTGAAAAGCAAGGGTTTCTTAACTATTGGGCCGTTGACTGCAAATAGAATTTAATTTAGGTACTTCGTCAAACAGTAAGTGTTTCTAAGGTAACAAGGAGTGGTACGGAACATTTCGTCAGTGCACCCAGTTATTCAATCCGGATCCAAACCGCTTTCGTGTGGCCCGGCCCAGTAGTTACTCCACTAAGGGAACTGACATTCGACAATTTCAACTTCGACTCCCTCCCTATAAAATAATTTCTACCACTAGAAACTCAATTCTATTCAACTCATCATTTCTTTGAAGGGATCTCAATTGAGGAATCACCGTGTGGTTGAGTGAAAAATCTACCAGATATTGCAACCTTATTCAAGGAAATCAAGTTCACCTAAATATAAATTGATGAAGCTCATTAGTTGATAATTATCGTCGCCCTCACAAACACCACATACACACAATATTCCATCATGCGTCTCAACATGCGTGGGAATGTCTGATTTAAAGAACTTGATGGAGTAACGTTCACCAGTTTAGACGATTTGTTTCATAATCGAATTCATTAAAATTTATCACGATTATAACAAATAATGAATTAGGGATTAATTATGTTTTTTTCCCCTCTTTGGCACCACTTGTATAGATTTTTGTAAACAACACCCCCCAAAAATCAAGATAATTTAATTCCCTACTTTCCAAATTTAAAAAAAAAAAAAAAAAAAAACACACACACACACACACACACAAAAGATCATCAATCCGAAGACATCATAAAATTTAGAAAAAAGATAGACGTCATTGATGCTTCGATAAACGATAAATATGTATGTCATATTCAATCGCCTTCTCGTCTTCTGATGCTAAGGCTAATATCTATGTTGTATTCAATCGCTTCCGGACCTTATAATGCTAAAAATAATAGAGTACTAAGAAAACACAAGTACAAAATTGACACACACCAAGTAATTCAACACGAGAATTCACAACCCAACTTCAAGTATGTAATTTCTCCCAACGATCTCAAACTTAAGATTCATCAAAAAATGAAATCTAAAAAGACTGATACAAAATATCACAATTACAACTCAAAAGAATAGAACAAGTACAAATCAATCCATACGATTCTATTATCACAATTAAGTGGAAATAATACCAAACAATAGTTAAGCAAATACAACAATCCTATCGAAATATCATGAGGAGAAGATTTCCCATCAATCCCGTGTATTTATGTATCATTGGCCATTGGACACTGAAGATGTCTTCTTTGATCTTCTGCTTGCATGGATCTTGGAATAAACGCTTTTCGTTCTGATAGAGAGCAAAACATCGAGACCGAACCCAATAATGCACGCAATTGCCATAACCACAAACACTAGCCGGTAGCAGTGGGCACCTAAACATGTGTTCCCGCCTCCAGCTGTGCGTGTAGCTTCAGAATCATATAAGAAGCCAGCTAGCAATCCAGAGAAGAGGAACGATCCAAGTGGAAGATTAAGGATTAGAATATTGTAAATGAGACCGTAATATTTGAGTCCAAAGAGTTCGGAGGCAGTAGGAACTGAGACAGCAATGCGAACTCCATAACATATCCCAACCACTATGGAACCAACATATAGTGAGCCTGGCATAGCAATAGCCATTATGGTATATCCCACTGCCATTAGAATCTGTGAAGCTGCATTCCAAATTGGCCTTGGCATTCCGGCCCTCCTGTGGATAACAGAATAAAAGAAAGGTAAGCAATTGGAATTGACAAATAAGTGCCTTGAAATAATTGACATTCCCTGGCCATTCCAATCCAAAGAACTTGTTCAACTTCAACATGGTTGCAAGCCATGTAAAACAAATTTGGGTATATGATACTTGCAAAAGCATGATGTATCATGAACATGATCACCTCTCCTAGAATATTCCATTAATAATAATTTTTATTCATACAAGTTAAAGCCATTTTGGGATTCCTTATCATCCACAATGATGTTACGATCCCAATTCACCTATTGAAAACAACAAAAACATCCAATTGTAAGAGAGAGTTCAACATCAATTTTCCAATATCCAACCCGAATATTTGTGTTAAATTCCCCGGAAAAAAGGAGGGGAAGGCATGAAAGTCACCTAGAATGGGTTAAACAAGGCCCGAATGACAGGAAAAAGAGGCATGGAAAAAGGCTCCTGCCTACCACCCAATCTAAATAAAGATAGTCTCATCACTTTTCTTCCCACAAAATCTTGTGTGAAGAAAAGTGCAAAGATTTTGCATCTCTTTAAAGAAGTTGTTATAATCGTCAACTAAAGCAGCAGCTAATTACAAAAAGAGTTAAAAAAACAACTTTTTTTACATATAATTTTCTAAGACAAGTAATTTAGAAGTTTTTGCTTCCCGCATTGCCAAAGTTGAAAAGAAGATCATAGCATGCCAAGAGAAAAAGGTAAATCAAAGTGCATAATGAATCACCGTAAAGTTTATTCTATCCACATGATGCATATACACAAACATAAAGAAAATGAAAGAGTAATTTGTGAAAGAAGTAATGAACTTACTTAATGAAGTACTCAGAAACCCATCCTGATAGAATGCGCCCAAAGAATCCCCAAATGCTAGTAAGCGACACGAACATGGAAACATCTGTATAGCCAAGTGCCAACCCCATTTGTCCCATGTTATTCATCACTGTTAAGCCCGTCCCAACTCCACAAAGAAACGACACAAACAAAATCCAAAAATCCAATGTTTTCAAGGCCTCGATTATGGTGTGTTCTTCTCCAAGAACCGGCCTCCTCTTTTTGACAAACTCCATTACTTCCACATTTTTCTCCACCTCCGCTTCCACCACAGGTTCGTTCACTTCTTTGGCCAGTAGTGGCTCAGTTACATTGCGTTCAACGTCCATGGTCTTAGAATCAGAACAGGGCCTGATTAAATTCTTTAACGCGAGGTAAATTGGAATTGATATAGGGGAAGCTAATAGAACTAAAAGCACTGCAGCAAACACTTGGGAAAAGAGGCGGCCATGAGCCCCTGTAACATCAAATGCCAACAGATAGAGTGCGATAACAACAGCAAGAACGTTAATTACACCGAAATATTTTGTATCATCATTTTCTTCGGTGGCGGTGGACGACGGTGGGATTTCACGGAGGAAAACAATGGCAGTGAGGCAAACCACAAAGGGTATTACTGCAAGCATGACTAGAAACTTAGCCGGATCATCGGCGAACAAAGCCGAGCAGATGTCGGTGAAAATTGCCGTGCTTAAACCGACATAACCTTTCAAAATCCCGGAAACTGGACCTCTGTTTTTCCTGAAATTCCTAATACATGTGACCAGAATTGCTGTATTCATCCATGTCGTGCTGTTTCCTCCCATACACATGAATATACACATCTGCACCGAATTCAGATATTATTATTAGTATATTTCACACTTCACGGCAGAAAATAAAGCTTATGTTTTGATATACTTACAGCCCAGTAAGGGAGGGGTTGGATGCGGCGGCTAACGACAAGCCACTGAACGCCGTAACCAATAAAGCCTTCAATTGAGCCGATGAGGAGAATGACGGGGCTTGGGAGACGGTCGGAGGCGATTCCGGCGAGTAGTCCAAAAGCTTTTCCGACGTCTTTGGCGACGGAGAGGTTATTGAGCTGGAGTTGAGTGAGTGCCATGAGGGACTTGAGGGCGTCTGAGTAATTAGAGAAAGTGTAATTATTGCCGGAGATAGCTTGAACCCACACTGCGGTTACAAAACCCAGCCATTTTCCGGCGGGGGACGTCGGTGAAAGCATGCCCATTAACAACAACAGTAGAAGAAAGTTGGTGAGAATTTAGAGAGAAAAATCTTGAACGGTGGTGAAGCAGAGGATATAGGAATCCCATTATAGAAAACTTTTTTAAATAAAATTCTAATTAATTTTTTTGGTGGGGTAGATTTCTACATTGATACGCACAACTAGCTCCCGGAAAGGGCAATCGGTTGATATTTCCTTTGGAAAGTTGTATAGTTGGTCCTCAATTTATTGTTTAAATAGTAAATTGATCCTCAACTTTTGTCAATTCTAATCTCATAATAGTCACTCGTTGAACAAAACCATCTAAATTTCTATTAAAATATAAAGTTCAAATCGACCTCCAGTTGTTACCTTAATCCACACCCAAATTTTCACCGACGGCACTGTTAGTGCCATCCTAAACTCAAATAAATTAATTGGCAAATTATATTTCAAATGCAAGCGAGATTCGATTGCATATAATTATAGAATAGGGTTAATTATAATGGAGATCACTCAACCTTTACCCTAGTTGCAATAACGTTAACTAAACTTTAATTTGGAGCGATCAAGCCATTCAACTTTAATTTAAAAGTAGGTAAGCCACTCTATTTGAAATCCACTGACGTTAAGGATGGCAAAAAAGTTCGTCGGCTAAAGTATTTCGGGCTCGACTCGAAAAAAGCCCGACCCGGGCCGCACCGAGTTGAGGCTTGAGTCGAGCCTCAGTTTTTTGGTCGGCCTTTGCTCGGCTCGGGCCCAAAAAACTCGACTAAAGCTCTAGCTTTTTTTTTTTGCTCGACTCGTTGACATATCTAGATATATTGGAGACTTTAATATGTTTGAAGGAGTGAGAATGTGCGGAATTACGTTTTCAAGAACAAATTGATAGTATAATGGCCGAAAAGTTGCAGCAGATTCAAACATAAAATATTGTAAATTTTTAAATTGATTAATTTCAAAAAAAATACGTAATTTTTCAAATTTTTTTATTTCAAGAAAAATTGTACATGAAATATTTTATTCGCGTACAATTTTAATTTCGGCTACGATAATTTATAATTTATTTAATTTATAACACATATAAATTGTACAAATTTTAAATTCTTTAAGTAAAAAATTTAGATATCATAACAAAAAAAATCGAGTCAGCTCGACTCGTTGATATAGCTAACTAACGTGCTTACCGAATATCACTAAGGTTTCCATTAAAACTAACGAATTGTCAACGTTTCCATCTCGATCAACAAATTAATAAAACTATAGGTCATTCAACTTTTACTCTAGTTGCAATCGGGTTATTAAACTTTCATCCTAGGTGTAGATGGGTCAATGAACTTTCTTCAAAGTCACTCTAGAACGCTTAGATCTTTTGTATTCTTCTTGCTTGGTTCGTTTGCGTGAAAGCCACATTGAAACTCCATACTACATCACCATGTTTTGCTAATTTTAGAAGTTTGTCACGAGTCATCTCAATGTGCATATGTCAAACGTTAATAATTAGTCATATAATTGTTGTACATTAGCAAAATTTGGTGGGTCCCATGACATTTTTATTTTTTTCCCTCCTTAATGGCCCCACCTGCGATAGTTGCGTTTATAAAATGTAAGCCTATCATCTTATCAAGTGGCCTGCATTTCATAATAAAACAATACATCAAATCAATTATATAACTGATTTCTGTCTTTGTGAGTTCATTGCCATTAACTGCCCATTAATGCAATAGTTAAGCTACTTGATTAATATAAATTTACAATAACAATCGAGCATCGAGCACACTACCAGCTATGTTGACTGAGACCTCCGACGTTCAAATCAACATTTTAAGTCTGTATTTATAGAATTGAAAGATTGACTCTATATATTGATAATTATTTTTTTACCTTATACAGAATATCTTTCGTAGACCTTTTCTTAAGATTTGCAAGGAATCCTTCTATCTTCTTTAGATTTTGTCACCCTTTTATTAGTCTTTGATTTGGTGTCATCCTCAAGACAAGATCAATCATCCGCGATTGATACTTGTTCGGTGATTGATAATTGTTTGTGAATCATATTGAATAACGTATAAAATATTTAGTGAGAACAATAAGTTGAACTCTTAATTTGCCTATAACTTATACTTGACCCTATTATTAGGCTTGAATAATGTAGTCTTGTATAATTATATAATATATAAATTGTAGATTTGCACTATTACTCTTTAACAATATTGATATTTTAAGATAGAATTTTAACATGCAATTTAATTCGATTAAAACTTAAATTATCACAAGAATTTTAGGATTGATACGCTCAATTTTAAAATCGTAACGACCATCACAATGGAGACTGTGGGGCCAAGTTGGATGGATTAATATTCAACGTGCTAAGAAAAACATAAGATATTTTTGAAATCAAAACCATCTCGACATCATTTTTCCAAATGTTTGGAATTGGACTCTTTGTGGGTACCAGTATAGCAGCTCTTGTACCCTGACCTATTGAGACACATTCCCCGATTTACCTCCTCCACAATGCTCTAGGAGCGGGACAGTGGGGGACCCTCAAGATTGAGATTTAACCTTAATAATAGACAATTTTTTTGGATTTACTTAGTGCGTACTCATAGTGGTCGAGTCTTAGCCCCTTCGGAGTGGTCGAGGCTCCGTTGGCGGATAGTGGCTGAGGGTTCTTACGTCAAAAAATAATAATAATAATAGACAATTTTTTTTTCTTTTCGGGGTGGCCGAGTTGGTGGAGCAGGTAAACGCGGAGATCAAAGATTACGAGTTCAAATCCTCTGCCAACACTTTCTAGGTCGAACTCGTCGCACAGGACTTGTCTAGTGAGGTTTACCTCATCTGTGTGGTTTACGGGCTACTGTACGTGGAGCGAGATTTACGTAGTGCGCACTCACAGTGATCAGGCTACACTAACGGGTAGCAACTGTAAGTTCCTATGTCAACCAAAAAAAAAAAATAGACATTTTTTTACCGATCAAAAAAAATAATAGACAAATTTTGTGGGGGTATTTGTATGTAAATGAACTTTTGTGAGTTATGTCATTGTGCATGTTGCATTGTCCTCTTTTTTAATTGGGAATCTTTTTCACTCTTTCTTTGGGCATGTTACTATCTGCACCCAAAAGGCATATTCCTAATGCAATCCAATTAGAGTTCAATTTTACACGAAATGGTTCTTTATTTGGAGTTGGATGAAGTAATTTTGAATTCAATCCTCTTAGTTATTTAGCGTCGGGAAGTCGAACTACTGATTCGCTCATCTAAATTTTAAAATTGACGAAATATATTTATAAATGACGATTGCATAGTACTCAATAATATTGAATAAGAAAAAAAATGTTTATCATGTTGTTCAATTGTGCCTATATCAAATCATTTTTAAGTGCATAGATGATATTTATCATAATATATAAAAATTGTGATGGTCGAGAAAAATTCAGGTTTCCATTTGTTCTTGCATTTTTTTGTTTATGATCAATAATACCCTCATTTATTGATTTATTTAACGACGATTTCATACATTGATGGTGAAGTTAATATTATGTTGACTGTACTTTTTTACAATTAATATTATAATTTATAATTTAAAAATATCTCTTCAAATTCCATATGATATAATGATCCAATTAAGTTATAATAAATTATAATAAATAATGCAATATAATATAAAAAGTCCTGTAACATAACCTTTTTATTTTTATTTTTTTAACGTTTAAGTAGAAATGTTTCCACTAATATTATTTGAATTTGTAATAGAGAATATTATTCCCTTATAAACTAAATGTTTATGATAACATTTTTTTTTAACTTTTCTTTCATTTCTTTCTTATAAGCTCTCAAAATGTAGCTGTTTTTTGTAATTTCATGAAATCTAATATGTATTTTCTGGTTGTAATATAGATTTTAGCATAAGAAGGGACGACCAAGGCTGTTGCTTTCGATGAAAACGGTAGAGCTTTTTTTTCTTTCTTTCTTTTTTCCCTCGTTAGATTTATTTTTGCATGCACTTTATTTGATTTTAATTTTAAATGTCTAACATGATGTTACAAACACACGTGGAATGAAACTAACTAGTAACTACGATACTTTGAGTTTACCATTGCATTGCACGACACATTTGGGGTTGAATTAAAGTAAGTATTCGACATCTTCAACTATATAAGTGAGAACCGATGTATGGCAATTATCAGTGAAAATTGCAAGAGAATATAGAAGGGGACCAATAAAAAACCCAAATACGAACTGATTTAGGGGGGGAAATGGATTTAAAAGTATGGCAATAGTCACATTCTTGATTTTCCTTTTAGAATCAAGAAGTAGACCAACGGGGATTTTGTAATGAATGTCAAAGGGTATTTGCCCTAATATTCACTAAGGTAAATGGATTTGTTGGCCCAATTGTCTATGGAGAGAGGCCTATCCAGAGTAGACACCCATACCCCAGTAAACACAAGGCTCACAGCCCATTATTGCTGCTGGTGCATATTGCAACGTTTGATCATGCAAAGGAAATAAGTATTATCTGAGTCCAAACACAAATTTGCTCCCATGGTCTCTAGTATTCTCGTCTTGTCAGATTCAAACTCTGCCTTTATCCAGATTCGTTCTATTCTACAACAGCAATAAAGGAAGATGCAATGTGCATCTGGATTACTTATCTGTGATGTTTCTTGGTGCGTTTTATGGCTTATAATGCAAGAGAAGATGCTCCTAGAATCATGATTTTATTCTTTGCTGCTGCATCCATGTTCTTTTTGGCATTCGTGAGCGAATCAACAAGTTTGAGTTCTCACGCAAGATTTGTTCTTCCTTATAAGCATCGGTTACGACTTACGTCAACTTTCCAGCTGTATACTATGTTGATAATTTGCTGTTAACCAAAAGGGAAGTGTATGAAATGAAATTGAAAAAAAAAAAAAAAAACTAAGCGCCCTAGCGCCCATTGAAATATTTCTCACCCGAGAATAGTAGCGCCCCAGCGTTACCTTAAGGCGCCCCCTGCGCCAGTGATCGTTGGGGTAGTTTTCTATCGTTGGGAATTCAAATTTGGTGGCTTTTTGCTTATATTTTGGTATCATTTAGTGAGAACTAATCAAAGTCTATATATAGGTGATCATTTTGGAGGCAAATACAATGAAAAACATGTAAAACACTTGAGACCATTGTGATGATCATAATTCATTTCATAAAGAAAGAAATCAATTCTTTCTTCTTCCATATTCAAACTTTCTCCTTTGTGTTATTAAAGTTTTGGAAAATCATGCAAGTGCTTGAGTATGAATTCTCTTCAAGGTTTGATCAATCCTACAAACCATTTGTCGAAAAACTCTTTAAGCACTGAAATCGTATTGGAGAGGGGGTAAATATCGTTTGAGGACAACGATTACATGTTTGAGCATTTCATTTTTTTCGAAATTGTTTGATCATATGCATTGAGTTTCTTCAATTCTTGTGTGGAAGATCAAAGTCTACTAAAAGAGAAATTACAATGTTCGGTAACATAAAGATAATTGTCAAAGGGTATTTGCCCTAATAATATTCACAAAGGTAAATGGATTTGTTGGCCCAATTGTCTATGGAGAGAGGCCTATCCAGAGTAGACGCCCATACCCCAGTAAACACAAGGCTCACAGCCCACTATTGCTGCTTGCGCCTATTGCAACGTTTGGAAATAAGTATTATTTGAGTCCAAACACAAATTTGCTCCCATGGTCTCTAGTATTCTCGTCTTGACAGATTCAAACTCTGCCTTTATCCAGATTCGTTCTATTCTACAACAGCAACAAAGGAAGATGCAATGTGCATCTGGATTACTTATCTGTGATGTTTCTCGGTGCGTTTTATGGCTTATAATGCAAGAGAAGATGCTCCTAGAATCACGAATTTATTCTGTGCTGCTGCATCCATGTTCTTTTTGGCATTCGTGAGCGAATCAACAAGTTTGAGTTCTCACGTGAGATTTGTTCTTTCTTATAAGCATCCGTTATGACTTACGTCAACTTTGCAGCTGTATACTATGCAATGTTGTAAAAAGCTCGCCTAAAATTGAAGCTCTGACAAAACGTCTCCCTTCACGCCTGGACGGTTTTTTTTTTTTCCAATTCCTAAATGACTGAATTGTTTTCTTCCTCACATTCGTTTTCCCTAAACGCGCTTTATTAGTATTTTTTTTCCTTTCTTTTTAAGTTTTTTATTTGACTTTATTTTCAAGTTTTAAAAAGATTTTATCTGTACAACAGTTAAAAATGATTTTATCTAAATAATTAAATAAAATTTAAGTCATGGTGCTATCTACATTATGTGATTATGAACAATATTCTAATTTTTGCATTTCGAAAATTTGAAAATTGTATAATTGACTAATGATAGAAATTATTAAATGAATATATTATTTTACAATTTTAGATGTTTGATATGTATTATTTTAATTACTAAATGATTAAAATAATATTAAAAATAAGAAAATATTTTTTTTACGCCTAGACGTCTAGTCATGTTTTACGCTTTTTAGAACACTGATGCTATGGCATGGATAGTGCTGGTTGAGGTTCTGGGTACATGAGAGGTTTATAGAAGGTAGATTATGAGGATTTTGTTCACTTTTCAATTCGTTGAAATCATATATTAGATTTCCCTCCACCTATTGTCTACTGGTTTCCAACTGAATTCGTGTCATGTAATTGGTTTAATATTTTTTTTTTTTTTTTGGCCTCTGAAGGCATCAGGACTTTTTATTTTGTACAACTGAGCTTTGTTGAATAAAATTTGATATTTTCATTTTTGCTAAAGCTGCTTGTCTATGTTTTTTTATGGTATTAATATAGATTCAAAAAAATAGTCACTTGAATTGATGTTCTCTAACGTCTTTTAATTTTTGGCACTAGCTGCTACTTTTCCCCAAAACATGACTGACGTGCTTTAAGGTTACTCGATAAGATTTCAGATATTTTTGGTATTACACATTAGGTTGGAAAATAAGAGCTACATAGTTCACGCTTCGCAGTCGTGTAAATTGTGAATTTGTCGAAGTCACTGCAACATCAAGGGATGAAACAGCCACCGTATGAGAAAAAATAGTACTGATTGTAGTATTATAAATCCATATCCTCCAAATCAGTTACCTGTCTAATTTAGGATCAGGACTTGTGTTCTTACCTTTTCGTCCTGCCTCTGTTGAAACAAAAGATTAACAGTTATCTGGTCTGGGGGAAGCTAAGTAAAGCTTAAAGCATCATTTCTATGGTACTATTGATCACAAAATTATGACTGAAGGTAGCAGTATTAGAACTCTTGATTAGCTCGACTGTCACATAGTATGTTGTAAAATAAGAGCTTCATTGTTAACAGACCTGTAAATTGTAAATTTGTCAGTCCACTCACTGAGTCACTGTCCCCATCAAGGGACGAAACAGCCACTATATGAGAAATTATTAATTGATTTTTGTAGTGGTACAAAATCATTCTCCAAAGCAGTCATTTTTAACTATTTTAGGATCAAGATTAGATGTCCTTACCTTTTGATCTTGCTTCTGCTCTAAACAAGATTCAACAGTTGATATTCTGACAGCTAAGAAAAGCTTAAAGATGACAATTTTTAGCGACCCTATTCTAGTAAGAGTTCCCTCCCTAGTCTCGAGTCTTACTGTCCGACTGAACTTTGGTATAGAAAGTGAGTAAAAAGTGAGTTTTTACGTCATTTTGGCAGTCTATAACCTGTTACGAAATGTTCTTCCTCCATTCTCTGATTGGTGGTTAGATGAAATTATTTATTCGAGGAAAGATGAGCATATAATTTGAGTATGATAATACTATGTTGATTGACGTTCCTCGTGGTCTATGATTAGCCTAGTGTTCCATGGTACAGTCTCTTAGCTATTTGTAGATAATGCCAAAGACAAAGAGATTAAAGAGTTGCACAGCAACGCCCCTCCTGCATGTCAAATTCCTCTGAAAGTTGCTGCATAGCTAGTGCTGGAGAGTGCGTGGGCGTACGCATATGACATTTAACGACTCTCGACCCCCAGCTACTTCGAGAGGATGAAGCTGCACCACCAAATTGAGTACTTCCACCAGCAAAAAGTCGAGAGTACACAGCAATTTGGGTGTGATCTGTCCCAGACCAAGTAATATTAGTCATCTTAGCCACATAATTATTTTCCTTTTGTGATCCAAGTATACTGCAATTTATGCATTTTTAAGTATAAATTAATTGTGGGACCTGACTAACATGTCTCCTCATGCACGTTCATTAGATAGACATTGTTAGATTTTAGTGTTTGTAAAAGTTCTATTTTTTCTTGATGCTCTTGCTGTCCATGGAATGGTTACATCAAATATTAATAATAAATCTAATCTGAAACATTATTTTACAATAAGATAATTCTCTGTACCTACATTCCTTGAGCAATTTTCTGGAAAAACTCAAAGTTTGGGATTTGAAATGTTAAAAAGTGATTTGCATAAAGCATCAAGTGGATGAACCATTACTTCCCCTTCGCTTATACGCCAAGACTATTGAGGAAACTCAAGAGAGAGATTTGGGGGATTCAGTTGTATGATCCGAGATAGGACCACTGCATCTGCATCCCAATGCAAGACTAAATTTGTACATTGAATATTTCTCCTAGTTTAGGCTTATTTTGAGTTCTTGTTAATGCCACGAAATTTGTAAATCATACATCTTTAGGCCATTGTAAAAAATCGATTATAGTAGTAGCATCTGTTTACATTTTACGTTACCAAATAAGCCATCAAGGTATAGGGGCCGACCATAAGAAATTTTTTAGGGATCATTTACCGGAGTAGCATCTGTTTCAGAGCTGTGTATGAAAGTTGGTAGAACATGCAACTGTCAAAATAACAATTGACAGTAAAATAGAAATTCAAGAAACTTTAAGCAAGCTGAATTTTTGAAGCTGGAGACTTGAAATTATGAAATCAGCGTTGAAGAATTAGGCAACAAGAATCCCAAATGCAATCAATGACTATTGCCAGTTGCAGCATAGAATTGTGCCACTATTATTTTAGTTGCTAAAGTTCTGACTGGCCATACATACGAGTGCACAACATTCTTTTACAGTCGAAATACCAAGTTTTATCTATCCATTGGATCTGGGTATGGCTGTCATGTGCTTTACGGGGCTCTAGACATGTTTAATACGTTAAATTAGACAGTATTACGTACGCAACATATCATTGAATATTAAATAATTCCATATACATAGATTTGTATTAATGTGGACAAACTCGTAATATTTTGCAGTTTCAGTGGCATTTCAATAACTAAATCTTATATATATAACTTGATCTGCCTCTGCATCAGCATCATAGCATCGAGTCTCAACGCAATCATAATATTTCCCCACCCTGATCGCTATTCTTAGCAAAGAAATTGACCACCATCCTAATTTGCAACCACCATGGCTATGGCTTTCAAGATGGTATATTCACACACACACACACACAATTTCTACACAAACACACGCATATGTAAGCTGATTTCATTAAATATCATGGTTTTGTTGTGTAGGCTACGACCGGCATGTGGGTGACGGAGGAATGCAAGAACTCATTCATGGAGATGAAGTGGAAGAAGGTTCATAGGTACATCGTGTTCAAGATAGACGAGGGATCGAAGCTGGTGACGGTGGACAAAGTTGGTGCTGCCGGCGAAGGTTACGATGATTTAGCTGCATCCCTCCCGGAGGATGATTGCCGATATGCAGTCTTTGATTTCGACTTTGTTACCGTCGATAATTGCCGCAAAAGCAAGATCTTCTTCATTGCATGGTCCGTCCCTCCACCCTGTTAAATTCTTAATTTTGCTTAGATCTTAGTTCAGGGCGTTGAATTATATGGTATATTTTAGGGCACCATCGGCATCAAGAATTAGAGCCAAAATGCTTTACGCAACGTCGAAAGATGGACTAAGGAGGGCATTAGATGGGATCCACTATGAAGTGCAAGCTACGGATCCAACCGAGATGGGATTTGATGTGATTAAGGACAGAGCCAAATAATTGAGACGATAAATTAATCGCATCTTAATTACTTTAGTTTAATAATTTAATAACTCCACTTAGTGATGCTTTCTTTCTTTTGCACTGGTCAATCACTTTTTTCTAGGATCTGTTCTGATGGCAATTGTGGTAATCTTAATCCTCCAACTTGTGTCCTTTTTATCCTTTTTTCTTTTGTACGTGATTATCCATTTCACATGGAATAACATTGGAGTGCTAGTTTCGATAAATACTTGACTTAATTAGAAAGTATTAGAATCCTAATTAAATATACTATACATCAAGGTAAAATCATAATATTAAACAATATTGAGGACCTGCTTGGATTGGATTAAAATCGGATTTTAATCTAAATTAAAGTTAAACAATCAATATTAACCACACATTTCAAAAACTTATATCACAGTCCACTAAAAATCTAATTTTAATCCACACCAAACATCCTCTGAAAAAAATCATAATTTTATTCATTATAGAATCCGAATACTGTCTATGTACCGAACTTGATTGAGGCTTTAAACAGGAAAATCAGGCATGTATGGACATCAATAAAACGTGTGGGCAGAGAATTGATTTTCGAATTTGTCGTCATTTTTGGTTAATTTTTTAATCTGAATTTGAGGAATATATTTTCTTATTTCTTACTTTTACGTCTAATTATGACAAACTAATGATGCCACGACAAAGTCAAAGCTAAAGAGAGAGAAAGGGATAATTACTTGAATTACTAAAACTAATCAATAATTAGTAAACATTATAGAAAATTTCCTGGTAGAATTATTTGTTCTTATAGAATTATGATTCTTGCGTTTTTATTACTCATGTGAATTATGATGATCAGTTACATGTTCACCACGAGAAGAGGAAGATAAGTGAAACGGTCTCAATCAAACACGATTTCATGAAAAGTAAAGTAGTTTTTTAAGTGACGCAGCACGAAACATTAACTGCTTTGTTACTAAGTTAGTAATGGAAGATTATATCAATTTGTCTCGTGTTCCTTCCGTCAGTGTTAAGAGTAGGAGACTTGGCACTCGATTCAGATTGAAAAGGAAAGCTAGGATGCTTAGAAATGAATCTTAGGATATTTTAAGAGCCGATTTTGTATGAGATGAGTGAATTTATCTCACACGATGAGGTAAATCATTGTAAATTAGTACGAAAGTAAGGCTTAATCCCTCACATGTCATCAATCAATGTACACGGTCTTATTAGGACGAAATATTACCTGGTAAGCACCGACAAGATGAACAATAATATCAATTTGGTCTATATCAAGTAGCCACTATATACAGTACATAAAACCCGAACCCATTTTTTATTCGTTTCTGTTTCTAAGGTTCACAATTGGCTACACATAATTAATTATCGAAATAATTTTGTAATTAAAGCGCAACTGGAAATGCATAGATACAAAATAAAAATGTCTATCTTTGAAACGATCTAATTGTTTCTACAAGAGCCACGGGCAAAAAATCCAGTTAATATTTCTAGCAATGGTTATGATGATAACATGGTGGCTCTTCATAGTCCATCTTTTTTGGGCTTAACCCACCCCCTTTTTGATCAAGTTTGGTCAAGCAATGGTTATATGATGTGCCTAACCCCTTTTTCGGGCTTTCACACTTGGGTTCAACTAGGCCCAATGATTGAATAAAATTGGAAGCCTGACCCGGCTGCTTCATCACTGTGCATACTCGTGTTTTGGTTATGCGACTTTGGTTAAATGATGTTAAATGCTGAGATGATGACACGTTAATAACTGATAGTCGTTGATGCAAGGGTCATTGGCTTATTTCGCTCATATAGCTCATTATCTCTCATTTGAGAGATTATTCTAGAGTTTTTTTTTGGTAGTGCCGTTTCCTTCTCTTTTTAATTTGTTCATCTTCTTGTCTGTGATCTCTATTTTTCTAATGATTTTTGGGTGAGATTGTAAAATAGAGTGTTGTGAGAGTTCTTTATTTGTTCTTGATACCGTAACATCTGGTTATTTGATGTAATTGTGAGAGAGGAGAAATCGAAAGGATACATTGTATTCCAAGAACTTTTTCTAGTTGATATCTTGAGTATTGGCAATTAATCGTGTATGCTTCGATTGTGCTAGTGAATTTAGAGCGTTAACCATGATATTGTGGATACTCAATGTGCTTAATAGACCTTTCGATTGAACATTCGGACCTTAAGACAAAAAATCTTGGTGTTCTTTACTTCTTGTCAAAGTTTTATTGTAATTTGTCAACAAAAATATTATCAAACTGAGATACTAAATTTACCTCCTATTAATTTCATTGGATTCGAATTAAAATTCAATTCATTGACAACCTACGTAAGAGTACCTCTATCTTCATGTAGGAGCAATTAATGCGTTCATAATTGATGTTGAAATTTGGTTCTCCTCATGTTACATTTTTCGAGAAAATTTCAAAATAATGTGACTCAAATATAGAAATGTCTCATTAGAGTGACTATTTTAAAATTAATTTCAAGAGCTTAGAGAATCCTTTTGTATTTACAATATTAAGGATTTAACTAAGAATTTTAGAATTGTTTTAAAAATCATAAAGCGTGGTTAGGTCTAGAGGTCAAACTTCAAGTTAAGCAAACTTGGACGAGACCTAGACGTAAAAAAAGTTAATTATTTTATTATTATTGTATATACTTAATCATTCTAAAAATCATTTAATAATTAAAATAATATATACAACACGTCTCAAATTATAAAATACTATAATTACTTTATAATTCCTACAATTAGTCAATTTTATAATTTCCAAGTTTTTAGAATGTAAAAATTAGACTATTTTTTATAATTTCAACTTTCAATTAAACAAGTTCAATTTAACAAATTTATGAGAACTTTATACATATTTTCGAAATTTCCAACAATACGGTAAGTTTCAAAATCATAATTACATAATAAAGTTAGCATCGTAGCTTAAATATTATCTATTTTTTTTATCGAATAATGTCATTTTTACTTTTATACAGATAAAATCATTTGAAACTAAAGTCATGTAAAAGCCTTTAAAAAGGGGAAAAAAAATAAAAAATTAAAGTCAAATAAATGATTTTTTTAGAAGGGGGAAAATTTAAAAATAAAAATTAATAAAACGTGCCTAGATGCACAATATTGACCGCTTAATTCGCCGTTACTACCAAAGTAAAATATTTTGTCCTTACCTCGCACCTAAACGCCGTCTAGACACACTTTTTGAACACCAATTTTAAGACATGGGACTTAAAGTTCAAGGTATCCTCCCATTAGAATTTTGACAACTCATTACAATTTCAAGGTACCAAAATGAATAATTAGAAGTGGCACGTTAAAAATCATAGCAATGTTTTAAAGAGTTTTTTACAATTTAAAATTGTAGCGATTATTCGATTTTTAAGTGGAAGATATTTAAGAAACCCACCTTACAAGATAACGAATTTGAACTCGAAAGCAAACACTTACTGAACACATCATCAGATTATTAAACGTAGTTGCGGGTAGTTCACCTAACTATGCTTTTATATATGTATATATAAAAAAAAAAAAGCCTGTGCTGAGGGGACAATTGTACTCCTTCAATGTGCTCTAAGACCAAAAACTAGTATGAATATCCAATACGATAATATTAAAAAAAACGAAAGTGAAGAAAAACTATCATGCTATAATTTTGTATTGACGTTTTAAACATCGTAGAATTACGATGCCCACGTTTTAAGATAACGAGAATATGAGGCTTTAAAATGTAGTTGTTCATATATTATACACTACACGAAAGTGAAGGTATTACAATTGGATATTTTATGTAAGTTTTCCTTATTTATTGGACACATGTGTGGACTTGAATTTGATTTCCCATACGCACGCATAAAAAATGATTTTAAAAAATGGAAGTTAGGTATAGGGATCGTGCATAATTGTTGACAATATAATGCTAGGAAATAGGGTTAGTAAATTAATGGTCAAAGAAATTTTGAGTAATTACGTTAATGGTCATTGAAATTATTCTCTTGTATTAGTAATTACTCAAGTCTCAATAAGATACACTAATGATCACTTGGTAAAAAAATATTAACCCATCTAACGATGGGTCTCAACTTAAGAGAAAGAACCGGTAATAAACACAAAATCATCCATTTTGGTTGCTCATTATCCCAATCTACCAAAATATTTACTTCTTGTTATGGCGAAGGAATAATCATTGAATCTTCAACTTTTCTGACAACACATACATTGATACAAACAAATGTTAAATCTTACAGTGACAACATTGAGTGTCATCATGTCCCAAACAACGTTATTTATTACTTTTAGTCAACTAAAATTATTATTAAAAAAGCGTGACTTTATTCTACAATTTAAGCCCAAAAATTAAAATCGCATTATATTTTCGCATCTGAACTTGTTTAATTTTCAATTTTCACTCCCAAATTTTGCTTACTCTTAATAAGTAATGAAGTTTGGTGACAGTTTGGTACTTAACAATACTAGGTAGTATTTAACATTAAATTTTTTAATCAAGTGATTATAAGTGTAACAATAAAAAATGTGAGTGACTATCATAAAAATAACTTTAATGATCATTAGCTTAATTATTAAAAACTTCAGTGACTTTGGCGAAATTAACCCCTAGAAAATAATAAGAGTAGGGCATGAAAAATGGAATTGGGAAATAAATGGACATTAAGTTGTTACGATTTAGAAAAATAATTGGCTAATAAATCATCTTCACAGGGAAGTAGACGACGGCCAATCCTTGGGTGTGAGATGTGGACACATCTATCAGAGTAATATTATTTGTAGTGAAAATTATCGAATACATAACAATTTGTTATTTGATGTATCAATATGATAATTTTTTATGTACATCAAGTGATAAATTGTCACTTGTATGGCACGTATGACAACTATCGATATCTAAGAACAATCATGCTAAATGTACATTTTCATTTATATTAAATTGACACTCTTTCACATGACATCTATCGTAGCTATTGATTTCTATAACACCCCATCACATCATTTGGTCCAATTTTGACACGGAAAGAAATGTCAAGAAAAATGTATATATAGCTTAACGGATTATAAGAATGGGAAAACGTTACGTTGAGAATCTAGACATTCACGTTTCGAATTCAGTCCGACTTTTATTTTTCATTTTATACTATTTAAAATTTTTTTTGAGAAAAAAAAAGGTAGAATGACAAATTGGAATATTTTAATTCTCGTCGTCCTCTCAAAAAATTTCGACATATGGATAGAGACTCATCCCAACCTCGGTGCTGGCCCCACGAGAATATCATCACTAATGTATTCGCGATAAATAGGGTCTGCGTGACCCTGTTCAAACAACATTATCCAACCTAAGATGGGGGCATGTGGGCCAACCCCTTACATCATATCTCACCAACTTGTTAGGTTTCTTCACCAGCCATGCTTTTGCTATCTTACGCTCTAAGAATATATATCACCCCCACTCTACCTCTATACAAACTGACAAAAAGAAGGAAAAAGACAAAATATTTGGGTTTCAAAAAGACAAAAAGCTTGATCAATATTAAAGTAAATTAATATACTTATTTTGGTAAAAAGTAAGTATTTATTTATGTAATAAGATAAGAATAAGATTTGATTTATTTTGTCAGAATTCTGCAGGGCATTTTGTCAATATGGCTAATTAATAGCCTGCTTTCTTGTTTATTTTAAATAGTACATTTCATGCCTTCTCATCTTAGTGTTGTAATTGATACGTGCAAGATTCGTGTCACTTTACAAAATTTATGAGATAGAAGAGTGTAAACATAAAAAATCTCGAGAACTATCGGGAAATAATCATATTCATATCATGTACTACTACCACGTTAAGTTGTGTGAATGTTTGGTAGGGGGCAATTAATGCAATAATGGATAGGGTACAAGTACATGGAACTTTAAGTTTGCTAGTAGTTGAGGAAGATGAGAGTTGTACCAACTTGGTTTTTGTGGACCATAATGAGAGGAACATTACACGAGTGCTATTCATTTAAATGCGTGAATTGACTCCGTGGGTTTTGAATTTGAATAAAAAACTTATATGGTCATAAGTAGAAAATGTTTTCTTAATAATAGGATTAAGTGGATGTTAACTCAATTCCTTCGTTAACCAGACACATAATTTGTTTGTTGAACCAGATCAACGGCAGTTAATCATATTAAATTAAAAATAAAAAATGTAGGGGGAGAAAAATAATATTTATATCAATATAGTTGCAGTAAATGGCAATGGGAAAAATTGTACCTAAGTCTATTGTCTAAGTTGCACAATTTTGCCCAACCAATAGAAAGATTCAAGTTGATCTGTAACCTTTGAATATATTTATGCAGTCAGTCTGCAATGACATTTACAGTCCAAAGTTCTTTTAAAGCGGTCAACCTATTGTTTTGGTCTTTATAAAATTCATCAAGTCAGGGTCACATGATAATATAGTGAAGTTTTGAACAGTTCTCTTTATTGAGACTGATTGCGCAATTATATTCAAAAATTGAGTATCAACTCGCAACTCGAACATGTAGGGATGGACGATGAAATTTTCCAATGACAATAAATAAAGAATAGGGGGCTTAAAAGAAATTTTCCTAATAAAATGAGGTGGGGCCCATAGTGGTGTGAGCGTTGAGCTTGAGCTGGACATTTGTGGGACCCGTCGTCGAAATGGAGCACCTACGTTGGGTAGTTGCCAACTACGACCCAAACATATTGGGATTTGTAGCGTGACTGAGTGTGACACTGAGTTTCTCTAAATATCCTCTAATTATCTTTCAATTCATAACTATGCCATCACGAGATTTGACTTAATTTAATAATAGTTGGATAGAATATTAATTCAAACTTTATGTAAAATTGAAACAAATTAAACTTTTAAAAGTTCAAAACTTGTGAACGTAATCAACCTTTTTGAATTCCTATCATGAACCATAATGGAATTTAATTAAATAAAAAAGATATTATAAAATCTAGATTTTTTTTTTTTTTACTTGAATCAACTCTCTTTTCGTGTGTTTATGAAACATCTATTTATACATGTAACAATGATTCTTCCAAATACATATTTGTTTCAATATATTACAATTTATATGCTTATTTTGTTTACCTTGTACCCGATTGAATGTTATTGTCAACCATTAAAATTGAAGGAAGAAATTGGAATGTTAGTATCAAACGTACTAAACTAGACTTCGTAGTTTGAACAACTCGATATATGTAAGCACAATCGAAGCATGTCACGGAGTATCCATTAATTGATTCGCTTGTACATTGTGCAATGTCGAACTTGGATGTCGAGGCTAGCGGCCCGTGTGGGGCATACCATATTAAAAATGATTTTAACAAAAACATAAATTCTTTGATTTTAATTTCAAAAGAAAAATCATATGTTTGGATTGTTGCAGGAGCAAAAGAAAAAAGTGTCAAGTTAGTCAAAGTGATAAAACGAATTAACTGCTTCGACACGACTTTATTTACATCTATGACCAGGAGGGAAAATGAAGAACATAGTTTGAGTAGGATCAATTTCGTGGAGGAAAAAAATCTAGAGAAGATGATAAGTAATTGTCCCATCACACAACTTTATTCTCAGAATGCAAAACCAATAAGAGCCTCTTTGAGCCAAATTTTTTATAATGAAAATATATTTTAAAATAATATTTTGAATTTACGTTTAATATTATTTTATTAAAAAATTTTAATTAAAAATAAGAAAAAAAAAATTTAAAAATAATAAGAATCAAATAATGACTAAAATTATTAATAATCAACACATTTTTGTCCATTCCAAATGTGCCAAGTGTACCATACAATCGCAAGAACAACTTTTGACTAGTACTCTAAATGAAATAAATAAAAACACACACACTCTCTCTCTCTCTCTCTCTCACACACACACACACACACACAGAGAGCGAAAGTCATTAGGGTGACAATTTGTATAAATGGGCCTACAACCGGGGGTCCTTGTGATCTGCGTCACCGCATTTGACGTTGTGGAGTTGGACTCTTGAGATATACATTCAGCTAAAAATAGAAGAGAACAATAATTAACCCATTGATGTGATGTTGAGAGAGATAAAAGCAATACTTCATTATGATCTCGAATTCAATTTTGATGTAGATTTTTGTTATGGCCCATGTTTGTTCACCATTATTTTATTTTATTTTCAATCATATATTTTAATAATAAAATATTTTATACATAAATTTAATTATTTTTTTCAACTTTTTAAATACACATCCTCCACAAATTTATTATTCAAAAACTCATTTTTTCTTAATAATGGTAGACAAATAAATTTTGTGAAAAAGTGATTTTTTAAAGAATGCGTTATTAAAAAATATAAAAAAGGTTTTGAGATCACTAATTTATCGAGAGAATGAATTTTAAAGAATTAGATTCAGAGCATGTTTGAGCTCATTTTTTGCCTAAAAAAAAAAATACATTGATGGGTAATGTATGGTTAAAAAAATAAGATTTTTTTTTGAATTTATATGTAATATTATTTTATTGAAGAACGTGTGGTTGAAAATAAGAGAAATATTTATATTTTAAAAATAATGACACCAAACAAGGCTTAATAATTTTTGGATAAAAAATATCTCTTGGAAGCTTCTATTGGTTCTACCTAACACAATTGAAAAAGGGTGAAAAATGAAGAGCAATGTTGAAAAAGTTATCCACTTTTTCCACAGGAGAAAGCTCCATAATTTTTATGCTTTCTTTCATTCAAATCTCAATATTCTGTCCTTTTGCTTCCAACTGTAAGTCTGCAGTGCAATTGGCTTAAATATTTATAATATAAGTATTGAATAATATCACGAGTTAAAAGTTTTGTTCATTGTTACGTTGAATTTTAGTCAATACTGTATACCAAATATGACATATGTGAATTTGTTTAATACGGTATCATAATGAATAATCGTCAATGTGAAATGAAACAAAATGTTTAAATTCGACTATTATGACTAATGTTGAAGATTCTTATGTTGTTGGATGTAGAGTCCCTCCAATTTGAAGACAAAAATGCCAAATTATTGACAACGGTCACAATAATGCGCATACTGGTATTAAAATTCAAAATTAGGTAGAGAGTCCATTATTTCAAATCATAAATCTTATTAATTTTGGGAAAAATATTTTTTTAGTTCATAATTTTGAAACGTTAGAAGGGAAACACAGAGGGGAAATTTTAAAGAAATTGCTATAAATAGTACTAATAAGCAATCAAGTTAAATATATGATTGGCGTCAAATGAAATATCTGTCTTATTCTCGTCTACAAGTTAAATTAAAAACTTATTAGTTACATCTCATCGACTATTATTCTTGAGGTGTCCACCTTGACCATATATAAGTGAGACAAATTGTAAAATTTAAAAGTTAAAAAATTATAACAATATTGATTGCATTGTATTATAAGTTACATTTTATTCTGACGATATTAACCGTCGTAAAATATTCCACGACACACGATTAAATGATGATTTTGGGCTGCCATTAAAATACAAATATCTTACCTAATCACGAGTTTTAAAATAGGAAAATGTAATTTGTGCATTCTTTTTTTACATTATAGTTGACATGACATGTGTTGATAAGTATTGATTGGATGAAAAAACTGTTAAAAATTTAAACGTCCAATATTTTGTTGCCACATGATAAAATGTAAAAAATAATGTACATATAACATGATTATTTAAAATATGGGGTTGGTAGATTATGGATATATAAAAGAATATATAGTCCCTAATAGGTAGGGATAAAAATCTTGATTTTCATTTTAGTCAAAGTTAAAAATTAATTTTAATCATATATTTCGCAAGATCTATAACTTTTCAATTACACATTTTATTAAAATTTACTAAAAATCTGATTTAAATTAAAATTAATTTTCTTTCTTTTCTTATCAATCGCACATTTTTCAATAATATAATATTACATGCGAACCTAATTCTTTTTTTTTTTTAAATCACACATTCTAAAAAAATCACACACACACACACAGAGAGCGAAAGTCATTAGGGTGACAATTTGTATAAATGGGCCTACAACCGGGGGTCCTTGTGATCTGCGTCACCGCATTTGACGTTGTGGAGTTGGACTCTTGAGATATACATTCAGCTAAAAATAGAAGAGAACAATAATTAACCCATTGATGTGATGTTGAGAGAGATAAAAGCAATACTTCATTATGATCTCGAATTCAATTTTGATGTAGATTTTTGTTATGGCCCATGTTTGTTCACCATTATTTTATTTTATTTTCAATCATATATTTTAATAATAAAATATTTTATACATAAATTTAATTATTTTTTTCAACTTTTTAAATACACATCCTCCACAAATTTATTATTCAAAAACTCATTTTTTCTTAATAATGGTAGACAAATAAATTTTGTGAAAAAGTGATTTTTTAAAGAATGCGTTATTAAAAAATATAAAAAAGGTTTTGAGATCACTAATTTATCGAGAGAATGAATTTTAAAGAATTAGATTCAGAGCATGTTTGAGCTCATTTTTTGCCTAAAAAAAAAAATACATTGATGGGTAATGTATGGTTAAAAAAATAAGATTTTTTTTTGAATTTATATGTAATATTATTTTATTGAAGAACGTGTGGTTGAAAATAAGAGAAATATTTATATTTTAAAAATAATGACACCAAACAAGGCTTAATAATTTTTGGATAAAAAATATCTCTTGGAAGCTTCTATTGGTTCTACCTAACACAATTGAAAAAGGGTGAAAAATGAAGAGCAATGTTGAAAAAGTTATCCACTTTTTCCACAGGAGAAAGCTCCATAATTTTTATGCTTTCTTTCATTCAAATCTCAATATTCTGTCCTTTTGCTTCCAACTGTAAGTCTGCAGTGCAATTGGCTTAAATATTTATAATATAAGTATTGAATAATATCACGAGTTAAAAGTTTTGTTCATTGTTACGTTGAATTTTAGTCAATACTGTATACCAAATATGACATATGTGAATTTGTTTAATACGGTATCATAATGAATAATCGTCAATGTGAAATGAAACAAAATGTTTAAATTCGACTATTATGACTAATGTTGAAGATTCTTATGTTGTTGGATGTAGAGTCCCTCCAATTTGAAGACAAAAATGCCAAATTATTGACAACGGTCACAATAATGCGCATACTGGTATTAAAATTCAAAATTAGGTAGAGAGTCCATTATTTCAAATCATAAATCTTATTAATTTTGGGAAAAATATTTTTTTAGTTCATAATTTTGAAACGTTAGAAGGGAAACACAGAGGGGAAATTTTAAAGAAATTGCTATAAATAGTACTAATAAGCAATCAAGTTAAATATATGATTGGCGTCAAATGAAATATCTGTCTTATTCTCGTCTACAAGTTAAATTAAAAACTTATTAGTTACATCTCATCGACTATTATTCTTGAGGTGTCCACCTTGACCATATATAAGTGAGACAAATTGTAAAATTTAAAAGTTAAAAAATTATAACAATATTGATTGCATTGTATTATAAGTTACATTTTATTCTGACGATATTAACCGTCGTAAAATATTCCACGACACACGATTAAATGATGATTTTGGGCTGCCATTAAAATACAAATATCTTACCTAATCACGAGTTTTAAAATAGGAAAATGTAATTTGTGCATTCTTTTTTTACATTATAGTTGACATGACATGTGTTGATAAGTATTGATTGGATGAAAAAACTGTTAAAAATTTAAACGTCCAATATTTTGTTGCCACATGATAAAATGTAAAAAATAATGTACATATAACATGATTATTTAAAATATGGGGTTGGTAGATTATGGATATATAAAAGAATATATAGTCCCTAATAGGTAGGGATA
The DNA here is from genome assembly GCA_903798255.1 of Fraxinus quadrangulata. Lineage (NCBI taxonomy): Eukaryota > Viridiplantae > Streptophyta > Magnoliopsida > Lamiales > Oleaceae > Fraxinus > Fraxinus quadrangulata. The sequence goes on along the minus strand of CAIGRB010083599.1, from coordinate 114,462 downwards.
AAAATCTTGATTTTCATTTTAGTCAAAGTTAAAAATTAATTTTAATCATATATTTCGCAAGATCTATAACTTTTCAATTACACATTTTATTAAAATTTACTAAAAATCTGATTTAAATTAAAATTAATTTTCTTTCTTTTCTTATCAATCGCACATTTTTCAATAATATAATATTACATGCGAACCTAATTCTTTTTTTTTTTTAAATCACACATTCTAAAAAAAATATCATTTCTATCATTATAAATTGAATAATGGAGCCCAAACAAGGGCTTAAGTTGGTAGAGTGATGAACTGTATGTGTGTGTGTATATATATATATAATTCTTATATTAAAGACATGACAACATTAAACCATATGTCCTCATTGCATGTATTACATTTCTTCCTGCTAAGTGGCAAAAAACCATATTATTTTAAAAGGGATAAAGATACCCACTTCTTCTCCTTTTCTCCTCTTCCTCTCACAGCTTATCCATTGACTCCTCGTTCATATCCTTTTTCTCTAAAAAAACAGAAAAATCTAAAAGAAAAAGCAATCAACAGATAGATGATCTAAGTGATCAGAGCTCTTGAAATTCTCAATTTCCCACGATTCACCTTTGGTTATATAGAATAGACCATAGATAAGAATGATGTTAATTACCTGTACAAGCAAAGATAAATTCAGAAATATTATTAACTAAATACATTTCTCTTAAAATATTAATTTCTTCTATTTCAAAGTCTTAAATCTTTAATACATAAAAAAAAAAAAAAAAAAAAA
>CAIGRB010083599.1:66911-97691 GCA_903798255.1 Fraxinus quadrangulata | reverse complement strand
TTTTTTTTTTTCTATGTTTTGTTTCAATTTTCGAAATCATTATAAAATGTGAAACGAAATTGAAATATTGCATTCTTAATACCATTTCGAAGTGCTCACAGTCTAATTTTTTATGTCGTTAGCGGTGTGCGAAACGATAAATCGTAGCAAATGTTACGACTTGTCAAAGTAGGCTATTTAAAATTAGCATTTCGAGAATTTCGATAACATGCTAACTTTAAAAAATTTTCGACGATCGTACAATAATCGAATCTACAAATTACTTATATAATCTCAAAGCTCGTTTCGAGAAGTGCATTATAGGCATATCGAATAGTTCAAACAGATATCGAAAATAGTTAAAGATGCGTCAAACCTATATCTTAAAAAGAGGCGTCTAATTCGCATTTTAAAATTTTTTTTTATTATTTCATTAACATTTATTATTTTTGAGATACAAATTTCTCCATATAAATTGCATTATTTTAGGAAATTTATATGAGACATGACATCAAAAAATTTCGAAATTTTATATCCGAAAAAGTCATATTCCATGTAAATTTTCGGATGCAAAATTACAAGCGATATGATTTTTTTGGATATAAATTTTCGATTGTAAAATTTCTCCCAACTTTTTTTGTAAGTTCGATTGTGCCCCCCTAACTTTAATTGTCTGCGTCCGTCCCTGTACGGACATATATATGACATTTTGTTATTTGATATATGAGGTAATTAAAAATTATTATATTAATATATCAAATAACAAACTGTCATGTGTATGCCACGTAGAACAACTACACGTAGTCTTCACTATTAAACAAAAATAATCAAAATATTTCCTAAAATTTTTAGATATGTGAAAAGTTAATTATCCATTGGGAAAGGATTCTATCATGAAATCGAAGATTAAATATAACACAGAATTGAAACGACATTAATGGTTTACAATAATGATGAATATTAATTCTTTACGGCGATGATGCATTTATTGAGGAATTTTAAGGCAATTGACTTGAAAAGTCTCAAACAACAATTGGCAGTGGTAGTGGTAGTTTTCTTATCCATCGCCAGTCGTCACATGGCCTAATTCTAATGAAAATAGACATCTCACCAAATAAAGTGACGTCTATATTTTGTCCTCAGAAATAATTTTAATTTAGAATATAAGATTAAAATTAATTCAAAAAATTAGTTTGAAACTAAAGGAGGCGCACTTTAAGGTAATAGCTGAAAATATTTGACCTATGAACTCCGTTAATTACAACGTTGTTGTATTTTGACCATGAGAATGAGATAAATCATTATCACTTTCAATCTTATACCCATTTGGCCACCATAATCATCTAGATTTGGCATAAAGCACACGACTCTAATTATCATTAATTAATGTTTCACTGTACCGAGGTGACATTTCGGTGATTAATTGTGTTTCACGTTTATCAACTTAAGGGACGTGGTTGTAAGAATCATTGCAATTACTCTAGTTGGGTTTCACACTATCAAACCAAGGGTTGATTTTGTCAATTTATAACTATTTAAGGCGTAATTCATAAGAAGTTGGTATTAAAGACTAATTAATTATTTTATTGTGTATATTAATCTTTAACTTTTCATGGACCCCATCAAAGCGGACCACGTTTATTTTGCTATGAGATATTAAGCCGCCCATACATGCACATTTTGTATGTTCAGTTTGATCCAATCAAATTATTGCCCTCTCCGAATAACGAACCAAAACTAGAATACGAAATAAATAGTTTAAAAATTAATTTCTCTCTCTCTCTCTCTCTTCCCCACGGCACCTTCTCTGATGGCTCCTTCTCACTTTTTCTTCATATCAAATTCAAAGATTATTTTTCTTTTGATTTTCAGTAAGATAAATTAAACAGTTCAATTTGCTCTAGTAAGATTTATCGCCATTTGCCACTTTACGACCTACATATTAAATATTAAATCGTTTGTTAGTTGGAAGTAGGTATGCGATGCATTTTCAAATTTTATATGTTTTCCTGACTTTGAATGATATGAATTATTCACAAATTTTAGGTAGGCTTTTGTTGTCGGATCCTGTTTATTTTTTTTTGCAAATTCAACGTGTATCCATAGATATCGTATCTATTGATTCTGCTTTAGTTTTATATTCATTGGCGGGAACGAGAGTTTTCTATTTAGAGAAACGCTTTAGAACTGGAGATTTGGATTTGCTGATTGTTTTCGAATAATTAAATTCATACATTTTATTGGCGGCTGGAGTATGTTGCATTTAAAGTGGGAAGTAACTATTCAATGTTTTTGGTACAGATTGTGATCATATCGAGAATTGAAAAAGTACGTGCAAATTTCCTGCAAATGCAAGTAAGAGGAGCCCTATGGATGTATTGAGAAGGTGAAATTATCAAACTATTGGTCATCAATTAACTAAGGGGAAAAATGACTGTGGAGAGGCTTGGAAAAATTGTGGTGGTGGGAATACAATTCGATGGCCATTCTAAAGAGTTAATGGATTGGGCTGTTATGAAAGTAGCTGATCCTGGAGATTGCGTGATTGCCATTCATGTTTGTAGGAGTTCTGGTACTGGCATGGGCATTTGTAAATTGCTTCTAATTCTAAATTACTTTTACCTATTGAGTTCTTACCTAATTTTTCATCTTACAGACTCCGTCCCGAGAGAGAAAACTTTGTTGGATGATTATTTGGAAGACTATAAAGGGATGTGTAACCAAAAACAGGTTGGTTTCTCTTGGTTTTTCTTTTTTAGCGTTTGGTCACTTTCCAAGGGTAAAGCGAAAACTCTATCAACTTCTTATTTCCTTTTGTCAATTTTTTGGTGGGGTTGAGGCTGTTCAGGTTGCTCTCAGGGCGGAGGTCTTGAAAGGAAATTCAATCAGAAAAGTTCTGGTGAGAGAAGCAAAGAACCATTCTGCATCAGCTGTTATAGTGGGGATAACTAAGTTTAGTTCTCTCGGGTACGTAGAAAAAGGATGATGGTATTTGGCTATTTGCATTAGTTTGTATTCCTGTAATCTTTTTATTGGAGTCTTGAATGAAGCTTTTCTCAGGGGTTGGTCTTCAATCGCTAAATATTGTGCAAGGCGACTTCCTTCGACGACTGAAGTCATGGCAATTCACAATGGAAAGGTTGTGTTCACTAGGAGTTCCAAAAACCAACCAGAAGGTTCGGACTCTTGTTCATATAAATGAGAAAATATTTCATTGACGATTCAATATACTGAATTTGTCTTGATAATTCCAGGTCCTGGAAAACATCCAAACCTGAGTTTTTATTTAACCGGAAACCCCAATTTCAAAGATACTCAGTCTGAATTTGGTGAATCTGAGATATCAGAGATGGGAAGGCTCAGTTATGATGGGATTCTGACCTCCGAAGTTGAAGTTTTTAGCCCTGTTGGAAGACACAAAAAAGGTTCTCTTAGTTCGATTTCTCTTCCCGCAGAGGATTTTACGCAGCAGAGGCCAGGTTGGCCCCTGCTCCAAACAGCTAGTTCTATAACTCAACCAAGTCTTGAAGCAAGAAAAATGTCGGTTGTGAAATGGGTAATGAGCTTACCTAGTCGATCTTCGCTAGAAGTTTCTGAATCAAAGTCCGTCCTGGGTAACACTCGGGATGTTTTGGGAGGAGAATACAGAAACTTTACAGCCTATGATACAGTAGACAAATTATCTAGCCTCAAACGGCTGCCCCAAGAGTTGGAGCTGATTCTCAAAAGAAATCCACATACCTGCAAATGGTTCATCTATGATGTGCTTAGAATATCAGCTTCTCAATTCTCTGCAGGTTAGATTGTGTTAAGCAAAGCTTCTGTCTCTTTCTTAATTTCATTTTCCGTTTCTCTTTCTGAAAGTTTAAACTTCCGTCCATTTAATTGTTGCAGCCAATCTTATTGGACAAGGAGGTTGTAACTCTGTATACAAGGGGATTCTTCCTGATGACAAACCAGTGGCAATAAAAATTTTGAGGTCAACAAAGGAAGCATGGAAGGATTTTATGCTGGAAGTCGATATAATGACCACATTGAAGCACAAAAGAATCGCTCATCTGCTTGGGATTTGTGTTGAACATACTAATTTAATCTCTGTTTATGACTTTTTGTCTAAAGGAAATTTAGAACAGAATTTGCACGGTAAGTTTAAGGAGGGTGGATCTTTTTCTCTTAATAATTCTCTAAACATTCACTACCTAATATGATTTCCAAAGCAGGTAAGAGAAAGGAAAAGTCTGTTTTGCAATGGGAAGTAAGATTCAAAATAGCTGTTGGGATTGCTGAAGCACTAAATTACCTACACAGTGAATGTCCAAGGCCTGTAATACATAGAGATGTCAAATCTTCGAACATTCTTCTCAGCGATGATTTAGAACCACAGGTAGTTGATCAGATTCATATCCCTAGTAATCACAAATCAACATTCAGACCTTCTGAAAGAACTGTTTTGTTTCTTGAACAGTTATGTGATTTTGGATTGGCAATATGGGGGCCTACATCAGCCTCTTTCCTGAGTGACAGAGATGTAGTAGGAACCTTTGGCTATCTCGCTCCTGAGTATTTTATGTACGGGAAAGTTAGTGACAAGATTGATGTATATGCTTTTGGTGTAGTTCTACTAGAATTGCTATCCGGAAGAAAACCAATAGGTTTGGAGACTCCAAAAGGTCAAGAAAGCTTAGTTATGTGGGTAAGAATCTATTTGCAGAATAAAACATTCATTCTTCCATTAGTTCTGTATGGAATATATAAAATAACTTCTGTATCCAGGCAAAACCTAGACTAGAAACTGGAGATCTAAAAAGCATATTGGATCCAAATTTGGAAGATGATATTAATGAGGATCAAATGCAAAGAATGGCTCTAGCAGCTACCCTCTGTCTAAAACAAGCAGCCCGTCTTCGTCCCAAAATGTCCCAGGTATGAAGTTCATTCTTCCAAATCTGACCTTTATGCCTTATGTTTGTATAGGTCACCCTTGTTTCCTATATTATGAATAGGAATCTGAGGGGCCGTATTTTCTGTAACCAAGAAACAGAGAACAAACATAGCTCTCACGTTGAGGGTGACTACTCGAAATCTCCGTTTTCTATGTGCACATTTCTATTTTTTATTTCTTTCACTATTGCTTTCGGAATTGAGATTAGGGCTTATCTCTTGACAATTGTGGATTAAGAGTGTTGCATTTTTATGTCTATATTTCAGATACTAGGTATACTATCCGGGGAAAAATGCATGAATGAAGAAGTAAAACCCCAACACGGTGATCACAATGATCCTGAAAACCTGGATGATAATGATGATGAAGTTTATCCAGATTCAAGTGCAGAATCCCATTTAAGCCTTGCATTTCTTGATGTAAATGATAATCCTATATCATTCAGCAGTATGAAGCAAAGCAGCCGTCTTTCTGTTGAAGAATATTTGAGAATAAGATGGAGCAGATCATCAAGTTTAGAGTAGTTTCTGTGAAGTGTGTAAATTGTATAGTTGAGAAAATGGGTAGCCTGCACCCAATAATGAGGTGATGTGTGAAGGAATTTTTGTGCTAGTGTCTTTGAAGAATGACACGGACATAAGCCAATAATAATGCGCGATCACGATTTGATGATACGCCTACAATTATCGAAAGGACCGAAAATTGAAAAAGAAAAAATAAAATAAAATAAAATTGGAGGGTCTTCAATATTCTTCGCAACAAGCCATTATGGACGTGCCACAAATGTAATAATTTTCATTTGATGAGAGGTTTTCTATTTGGGAATCAATATTTGAGGACTTCGGTGAGAAGGTTTTCCATTTTGGGGGTTTTCTTGATATGGATTGAAAATTTTAAATAATTACTTATTTGATGACAGAAAAAAAATGTAATAATATTAATAATTGTTCAACCATGCTACAAGTTCATGGTCCTTGACATGAAGTTTTACATTATTCCACGTGTCGCGACATGATTGGCTAGTTTGAAAATTTAAAAACAGTTTCCCGCCCATTCACTTTTGAATTTGCAAAGTCATGTCAACCATCATGTACAAAATCAATGTACAAATGGTTTAATCCATAATTGTTATATTTTAAATAATTAAATTTTCAGAAAACAAGAAACTCGATAAAATTTAAAAAGAGGATTTTTCAGGCCACAAAATCAAATACAATGCCCAGTCCAATTTTCCCGTATTACTACATTTGGCGAAGGTTATAATTGGTTTATTGAAAGATTGACAATTTTCATCACTTGTTCAATTTCAAAATGATCTGCAACTTATAAGCACCACTACCATACAAGGACGTATTATTGATTAGAATTATTCCCCACGTATAAGGAAATAATTCATAGGGGCTCACCACGACACTCACATGGTGGCCACCATGTATTAAAAAAAAATCATGCGCAGACTCCACCTAGGTGAGTGTCCCACGTGAAGTAGGGTTCTATTGATTATGGGTCTTAGTGGCACAGTGATATATGCAGTTGGACGTACAATCAACAGTTGGGCGGAGCTTGAGTTGAATATTTTTGGCCCAATTAGAACAGAATAAACTTGGACAGCCCACAAGGCTAAAAAATAGACAGACCTCTGACAGGCCTAGTTCGGTCCACTACTTATTGTGCTCTTTAATTAAATGAAAATATATTAATAGTAGTTTTTTTTTTTTTTTAAAAAGGTACATTAAGATAATCAAGTCTAATTGCAATAGAAAAGCTGTCAAAAAAATAAGGTTTACTTAATGTAAATTTCACGTTTTGATTTTGTAACTGATAATTAATGTAAATATCATCAAACTTAAGTTTTGGAAATAAACAAAATAATTTTATAAAAAAGAAGTTAATTTTATGTCTGTTAGTACACAGAATAAAAAATAGAAGAGAGTATCTCCATAAAAAGGAAAACTTTATGTAAAATTGATGGATGAAAATATTTATTAATATAAAATATCCACACACTATTCCTAATTTGATTTAGATAATAAAAATACATACACCCCTATTTGATTTAGATAAAAATCATTTTTTCATTAAATCTCGACAAAATATATAATTGAAAATTTGTGAATTTTATGAAATGTGTGATTAAAATTAATTTTTAATTTAAATTTAAATTTTAAAACTTTTTAATTGAATCAAACGTTAAAATACTTTTTAATTAGTATTCTTACTTTAAAAAATTACTACTTATACCCCCCGACCGAAACTACCTAGTCCGCAACAATATTCTCTCCAATAATTATTAAAACTGCATTATTGCAAATATTGTATCTGCGGGAATCTCTGGCTGAACCAATGGTTCATATGCTTCCGGCTTCGCCACATGTCCATCAGCTATTAAAATATTGACATTGGAGTCTTTCTGCATTTTCGATATCCCTCAAACTCTCTTCTGCGCCTCTTGATTAATGTTGTTTCAAGATTCAATCTTGATAGTTCTAGTTCTGAATAAAATTACTCTCCGGTACGCCAATTTCTTTTCAATTTACTATTCGCTGTTTGTGTTTTCATTTTGTGAATTATTTGTCACTGTGATCAAATTTAAACTTGGGTTTATCTTGATTATTCTTTAGTTTGGGTTTCTGTTTCTTGCGTATTTTTAATTTAATTTTAGGGTAAAATCTTTAGTTTGCTTTTAAGTTTGTGGACTTCAATTTCACCTGAATTACGATTCTAATACATGGGTTATGCTTAAAGTTCAAATCTTTGGAATTTTTCATCGGGTTTTTTAGGGTTTTACGGTAGTTCATAAAACCAAAAATTGAGGTTTCTGATTGGGTGTAGATGGTAAGTTTCATCTGGGGCATCATTAAAATCAAGTAATGTTCCTATTTCTCTAATAGGTTGTGGCTTATTTAACTTACATGTCTTATCTGTTTTTGTTACTAGGTTTTATTTGAGTTATATCCAGCAAGGAACGGACACTTTTCATTGAGATAAGACTGCAAAATTTGATTTTAGGCATTATTGTGTGAACCTTTTGATTTAATTTGAACCAATTTTCTGTTGAAATGGACAACGGGGAGCTTGATTTCCCGAGCGATCAACTATTATCATGTTTGGATACGAGCAATGCTCAGGCTAGTTGCTCATTTGACATAGATGAGTTTCTCAGTCGAACACAGGTCTGCAATGATGCTCTTGGCCGGACAGAGGCCTGCACTGATGCTCTTGGCCGTACACAGGCCTGCACCCATGCCCATGCTTGCAGCACAGATGGTCCTGATAACTCCCACACACACACTTGTTACCATATCCACACCCAAGTTATGCCTGCCCCTAGTGAAATTCAATCCCCAAGTGATGATACTGCGGAGTCAGTAGAGAGAAAACCTAAGAGTCGCCCAGTAGGTAATCGTGAAGCCGTACGCAAGTATCGGGAGAAGAAGAAGGCTCTTGCTGCATCATTGGAGGATGAAGTTGTTAGATTGAGAGCTTTGAATCAGCAGCTAATGAAGAGGCTTCAGGGTCAAGCTTTATTGGAGGCCGAGATTGCTAGGCTCAAGTGCTTGCTCGTGGACATTAGAGGAAGAATTGAAGGCGAAATTGGATCTTTCCCTTACCAGAAACCTCCTAAGAGTGATGATGTCTATCAATTCCTTGCAAATGCTAGTCCTGGTACCTATCTGATGAATCCATGTAACACACAACACAATGATCAGCTTCATTGCCTTCACCCTGGATCAGAAGGTGCTGCACACAATGGTCAAAGCCTCAGTGACTGTGGATTTGACAATCTGCAATGTTTGGGGTATCAAAATTCTGGTCTTAAGGATCTTCCAGGTTGTGAGATTGGCAGTGGTAATGGTGTGTCTACTGGCAATACATCCAATGGGAATAAGAGAAAAGGTGAATTTAATTGCTCTGGTTATATTAGGTTTTTCATCTTACTATATGAAGGATGCATGGCAATTAAACCTGCTGGTTGTAGGAAAAGATATAATTACTTTCTTAATGACTTGGCTAATTCTGGCTGCAGTGTGTCTTGCTTGTTGCTTAACTTGTCAGGTGGCTCTCTAATTTCTTATGTTCTGACCTGTATTCCTGGCTTTCATTGTCTGCTATTCTCATTTTGTGTACGATCTTTTTAGCGAGATCTTTTTGTCTGATCCTATAAGTGGATGAACCGTAAATATTTTGATAGAATTTAATCTGTTCCAATAGGAGGAACCCCAATGAAATCAAATAATGGTTTTCAGTTTATTTGCGTGTTACTAATACCAATATTTTCTAGTGATTTGACATCATGCTGANTCAAACTCTTTGCACAACATCATAAGAAAAAGGAATCAGACTTCCCATGCAGCAAGCTGAAAGCAAACTTTGCCACATTGTATTTGCACATCTAACCTCCATTGTATAATAAAACTAACTCATGTCCAATTTTCTAGAACATAATGGCGATCTACACCATCCATCTATAAACTTAATTGTTAATAAATGTGCAAAGGATAAAAAAATGTTCTAATTATAATGTATTGCAACCTTGTAAGAAGTAACAAGATATTGTTTCTAAAAGTTTTGTTCTGGGAAACAATGTGTCAAAAAAAAATAAAAAATAAAAATAAATAAATATATATATATATTTATTTATTTTTATTTTTTATTTTTTTTTGACACATTGTTTCCCAGAACAAAACTTTTAGAAACAATATCTTGTTACTTCTTACAAGGTTGCAATACATTATAATTAGAACATTTTTTTATCCTTTGCACATTTATTAACAATTAAGTTTATAGATGGATGGTGTAGATCGCCATTATGTTCTAGAAAATTGGACATGAGTTAGTTTTATTATACAATGGAGGTTAGATGTGCAAATACAATGTGGCAAAGTTTGCTTTCAGCTTGCTGCATGGGAAGTCTGATTCCTTTTTCTTATGATGTTGTGCAAAGAGTTTGAAATAACTTTTGCTATGGACTAGAGCGATCCCTATGTTGATGAGGTTGCAGGCAATGACAAAGAACCAGGAATTGATTCCAGTTCTCTGGTTGCTCAGTAACCGATATTTGTACATGTTAATAGATGTTCACTTAAATGGATCTGCTATTGAATTTCATCATCAATATAATGAACCAAATACAATTGTCAGGATTTTCTCTGGAAACTTTAGTTTTTATGACATTTGATCTTTGTTTCTTATGCAGCAACTGCTAGTTGAAGTACTATTCAGATGGAGGCATCTTAAGTTTGGGGATAAGCACTGTCAGTTTCTTTTGCTTCCCACACCCCCCCCCCCCCCCCCAAACACCCTGGGGGGCCTAAACATCCTCTGTGGATATTGGAACTAGCGCCTCTTATCCGTGAAGGTAAAAATAGCTATGTAGTTGAGGTTCTAGTAATTTCAAGAATGTTGGGGGTTTTGTTTTCTTTTTTGATTATGATGGATTGTAAAACGAGAGTGTAATGGAGCATAGCTAGCAGTACTTGTGAAGACTGAAGATGATACTGTGATTTCAGTATTCTGTGCAGCCCTGATAGATTTCTTCGGTGCCCTACAAATAAAAGAAATATTTGTTTTTTTTATCATTTATTGTAATTTGATTGTTCTTTGTTGAGATTCTCTTGATATATTCCCCTTGAAGAATGTGAGCTTGATCTGAATTTGAAATTCAGGAATGGTGTGGTATCTTGAATGTTTTAGCCCCATCAGCCATGAGCCAGTTCCATGTTTACTATGATAAGACTTTTGAAGGTGAGATAATATTGCTGACACATGAATCTGGTTTACTTGCACCTTTATACCTCTCCAATGTAAATATTGATTTTTACTTTCTCTCGAGGGGATAACTCGGCAGTTTGCTTCGTGAATATAATTCCTACGCATTTTCTTCAGCCTTTTTATTTCTCCCAGCTACTTTTGGGGGATTCATGCAGACATTGGAAGGTTCTTTCCTCGTACATCTCATGTGCCTCTCGTCTTTTTTTTTTTTTTATTATCTCTGTTTTTCCTTTTGTGTATATCCGGGAGGAGGTGCAGGTTGTCACTTGTGGGAACTTGAACTGATTTTGTCTGTAAATGCATAAGCTGTTGTATTTATTTTTTGAGAATGTGTGCAAAATCAATGTGTGTAATCTCGACTTACCTGCTTGTTATGTGGTAACTGGTAAGTGAATGAGGCGGGGTGTGTGTTTCTATACTCCCCGTGATACAATGTATGTAAAGTTCCCACTCCGGGGCATCCATCTACGGGATATGTTTGAAGGACTGCAGAGTATCCAACAACATTCCTAGGAAGAGCATATAGAAATAGTTCTGGAGTTATATTCTACAAGTCATATTTGCCTGACAATGTTGGATGGGATTCTTGGGGTAAGGATGTGGATCAAGTAACCTATATTGAGAATCAATGTCATGGGATAGGATCAGACACATCGAACTGGGTCAGGTGGGGAATAAAGCTCAGCCAAAAGAATTGCAAACATTTACAAATATTTCTTATGTTGATACTGAAGGATACTACAAATCGATCATTATGTCTAATTACCATAGAACATCCTTTTTGTTCTTCACCTTTTTTAGTCAGTCGATTGTATTCGCTATTTACTTTCTGACTTATTCAATAAAAATATAAACAGTATTTTGTTTAGCAATTTGGGTTTCACGTATTTTCAAGCATATATAATTTCATATGAAGGATATTTGTCTCTCTAGATCGTTTAATGTTAGGTTGCTCTGTATATCATTGGGCACAACTCAACTGACATCTCCAATTTTTACTGCAACAACGCCCATTGAGTTTTTCAAAGTCCTTACCAAGTCGGGATTTCTTCCTAAACCCTAAAGTGAGGACTTTGCTTGTTAAAAAGGCACGATCTTCAGACGGGGGAAGCGGAAGCACGGGGGAAACCAAAAGCAAGATGAAAAGGAAATTTTAGGCCCAATAGAAAGGAATGCTGTGACCGGGGTAGACACCAGATTCCCACGTACGAATAACTACCTTTTACTCGTAACATTGAATGACAAACACAAGAACCCAAAAGAAATTTTGTAGGGAGTCCGTCTCACCCTATAATTCGTCTTGAACAAGAAAAATTATATACAATTAGCACTTTGGATATCATCCTCATCACGATAAATACTCTCCGACATTTGCCAGACCTGTAGAGTATTGTCCTCTGCTACACTTGAAATGACCCATGGCTCATTCTGGTTCCATGAAAAGTCAGAAATCTTTGCTTTGTGACCACCATGAGAGAAGAGGAGCTCGGGAGGACCATCTTCAGCTTCACCTTCCAACTGTTCATCTCCAACCCTGAAAAAAAGATGTCAGATATTTCCGGCACACATAAATAAGATCAATGGCGGGTAGGATCATAACTATGTTATTCACTTCCAAAACCATAATCCGTTATCCTTCACTAGACTTAAATTCCCTCGTTCACCAATAATTCCCGCAACTGGATGGAACTTGAAGCAACGATGAGAGCATAATATATGATTTTTAGCTTCAACTACCTGCTAAGGTCCCAAACCATCAACCTTCTGTCATCAGCGGAGGACGCCAGCACAGTTTCATGGTTAGGATCCCACTCTACCTGGAATACCTCCTCCCTGTGTAAAATAGAGAAATAGTGGACAGTCAACCATACTTTTCATAATTTGCTGTCATACAACCATTGGAAGAAAAACAGAATATTTATTGGTTCATTAACCCTTATTTCCAATATAAGTTAGGGTCGTCTGCACGAGTATTGTTTGCCACTCTAACAATAAAAGTGAAGTTCCATGTAAAATCAATAATCTGATTTTGTGTGCCCAACAATTTTATTGACGAAATTCCATAATTTTCATTGGAAAACCCCACAGAAAGCAACTAATTTGGTAAAATATTGAGGCCCAATACATGGAATAGCAGTGTCTCATCAAGGATCAAAAGTTCCAACACATATCAGTAGATTCGTATTCATATGTCAACCATCCCAATTGCTTTCCATTTTGAAACCTAGAGCAGGATAACCGTTAAAAAGAAACAGCACTTAGTCAAGAACAGAGCAAATAAATGTGTCCCCAGGTTAGGGAGTCCAAGAAATACATCATGAGCTTTGTAGAAAGTAGACTTAAGAGGTTCAATCCAAGTTAAAAGACATACATATGACTACTAAGAGCATGGAGTGGTGAACTGAGGTTGCGCAGATCGAACAGACCAATGGTGGTATCAGAGGATGCTGTAGCCAGAACCCACTCATTGAATGGATTGAATGATAAATAGTTCACCTGAGAATAGAAAAAAAAATGGTGTCATGACTAATTAAGCATAGATTATAAAGGCAATATGAACATAAAAACAGCATGGAAAGCATCCGATGATAAAGACTATTGTCGATATAATAACAAGCCACACCATATAAACTAGCATTTGTTATATCAAATCTTATCTTCAGTTTTCAGATTTAGGTCAGCTGAGCTCAATCAGAGTACAATCTTTCATGAACTAATCCGAAATAACCTGCATCTCATCTCAGCTTAGTTACCTTGAACGCTGTATTGAAAACTTACAGAAATGAGAAAACTGGATTCTCTAAAATTATGTACCGATGTTTGGATATCTACAGGACTTTCAATTTCGTTCATGCACCCACTCACTCACTCACTACACCACTGCAACATCCTTATAAATAAAAACAAATTTGCCATTCGAGAAGATGGACTAACATTTTGAGTTTTATTAGTTACCTTCGTTCCTTTGTCTTGTATTCATTCAGTCAATTGAACATACTATGTAAATGCAACAATAAATTTGATAATATCAAAGTGAAGGGAAAAAAAGTGTTGTGTGGAGTTCATATAATTAATCAACAAATGTGAGTCAGACTTGATGGACAAATAAAATGGAGTTTGTCTCAGCTATAACTTGATATAAATTAAGAAAAGTTAATGCTGTAAGAATCCAAAATATTGAGAAATTCAACGGAAAAGAAAATACAACAGTTACTTCTTTACCTCTTTCTCGTGCACAACAATAGAATGCTGGGGCATGTTTGTGCGCAAGTCCCCAATCATTAGCTTGCAATCATCACCCACGGAACCAAATAAATTTTCATTTTTCAAATGCCATGAAACATCCTCAACCACACTTTCATGGCCCTGAAGCAACAGTCATAAAAACCAGAAAGTTAATAACCAAATTCACAGCCTAACTTACGAGCTTCCAATATCAACAGAAATATCTCAATGATAAAATATTGAGAGGAAAAAATCAGTGGGAACCCTATAGACATTGTTTGCTTCAAGGATTTTGTCTTGCGGCATTGCAGAAACATCCCACAAGCAAATTTTGCAATCATTTGAGCCACTCAAAAGATATCCTTTTTTGAATGGACTCCAAGACAGCCCATATCCTTCTTTATCATGTCCCCTCAATCTCAAGTCAGGATTGAAAGAACCCCCTCTGGTATTCAGCAGCTGCTTGGTACAATCGAATACATATACTTCAGAACCACTTGTCTTAGCAGCAACCAAAGCTTGGTTTTGTGGCATACACCGAGCTCTATTCACTTCCCCATCAACATGTATTTTCTGAACAATCTCTACCTGCATGTACAAAATAGAGTCAGAAAAAATGCTCCCCAAGCGGAAACTGATACGCATCATGCATGTTAAATTTTAATTGCATATTTATAGGTAGCCAATTGAGCTCTGCACCTCTTGAAATGTAATTATATAAAAAAAAAAAATTGTGGCCGAGCTAAAGGATGATATGAGGTGCTCTTCCCAACGAACGAGAAGATTTAACTACAAAAATATGCTCCCCAAAAAATTATGACCTTGCACTACAACCAAAACCACCTCACCAATAGAAGAAAAAAAAATGCATACCCTTCCAACCCAAGAGTCTCAATCATACCTAAACCAACACATCAACAAAATAAATAGCCCAAAATGCATTGGACCTCCTGATAGTCAGGGCATTGACGCGAACCTAAGATGCATATATATAAAGCTCAGCATAGGCAAGAGTCATAACTGCAAATAAATAATAAAAGAATGGAATTTCTCAGCATTAGAAGCTCGTCATATTTCCTTTGCCGCCAACCCATGATCACAAGAAAACCTCGACAAAAAAGAAACGCAATTTCATTCGGATATGTCATCAAACAATTATTGCTGATGCATGTAAGCACTATAAACATTACCATACGCACAAATGAACATATAATAATGAGCGTGTCGAGGAAAATAATTAATGACCTTAGGGATGTTGGTATTATCGGATTCAATTTCGATGGTACCGCGGGGGATGTGGGCGTGCGCGACCACGAGGAAATTCGGAGATTCATCAGAGGTATGGGTCCCCAGTATCAGTTTGTGTACAGCGAGAGGACCCTCATCGGACGGCGGCGATGGGAGCCACTGGACAGTGAGAGATGGCCACTCGAGGGCGTGGCAGACCACGAGGTCATACAGTAACGGTGTGTTCTTCTTCCACACAGAAAACTCCTCCTCCACCATCTCCTCGACTCCTTCATCAGCCATTTTTGTCTTTCTCGATTTCTCTGTCAGGCAGTGACGATGTAATGCGCAGAGTGAGCAGCTGATGCTTAAATGGGGGTTTCGTCTTCCCGCCAATATGATAGAACGCGAGGGAATAATGGGAAGAAGAAGAACTGAAGAAGAGTTTATGGGCCGGGCCTAATGAATATGTTTGGCATGGATCAATTCAGGTGTTTAGAGTTGAGAATGAAAAAAAAAAATTAAGCCCACAGTTATTACTAGGATAAAATGGAGTCTTCAATAGTGATTTATTGAATAATATGTGATTAAAAATTAGGAAAAATTTTTGAATTTATATGTTGAAAGCCTATTTGGATTAAAATTTGATTTTAATTTAAGGCAAAGTCAAATAATCAATATTAACCACATATTTCATGAACTCCACAACTTTTCAACCACACATTTAAAAAATTTATATCACAATCAACTAAAAATCTAATTTCAATTTCTACCAAACACCCTCTGAATATTATATTATGTAAATGTGGCTGAAAATGAGGATGTGAAAAAATAATTTTGAAATAATAGTTGTCAAACATGGTTAATTGTGTTTGTACTATCAAAAAATTGCATGGTTACCCCTCAACTTATGACATTTGTAGCAATTTAGTATCAATTATATTTTTCTTGAGAAAAAATTGCATGGTTATTCCTCAACTTATGACAGTTGTAGCGATTTGTTATCAATTCTATTTTTGTTACAACAACATTTTAGTCTTTCAAATTTGTAGTATCACTAGTCTGTTAAAAGCAGTGGCGGAGCCAGCACTCGACGAGTTTCGGTGATTGCCATGTAGGCTCCGCCAGTAAATATTTTTTGCTCTTACTTCTATAATTAAAAAAAAAAAAAGGCTGAACTATAATAGAAGGCACCAAGAGAGTAGGTTATGAGGCCTAGAAAAGGTGCACTAACGTAGGGAGTGGAACAGCAGCTGTCGATATCATCAAAAAATTCATCCGCAGCGATAGAGAGATTTTGAAGCCTTTGTTCCATTTTTTCGTTGTGCAAGTATGGTGGTAATGGGTGGTGACCTGTGATATATGGGGTTATGTGTTGTGAAAAAAAAGGCTTGAATGTGGGAATTTATATCACCGTTGCCATTAGCGACATTTCATTCACTTTTATGAGGGAGACACATCACACATGATGAAATAATTTACATTAAGGTCACTCAAATTTCACACTGAATGTCACTTAACTTCAATTGGAAGCAATGAACTCACTAAACTTTAATTTAGAAGCAAACACGTAACTCTATTTGGATTCCGTTAATGTGCCTACCAAAATTAGTTGATATGTCCTTGCCAATTAAAGAAATGTCAATGTATTCATCCCATTCAAGAGATTAATAACACCGAAGGTAAGTGAACTTCAATTTGGAGCATTGAAGTCATAAATTATGCAATCCCGCCTCCATTGCTATGATACTTATTACATCCTTACCATATAAACATTCATTTTAGCCCTTGTTAATTTAAGTACAACACCAACAAGTGGAAAATAGTGAGATTCAATAATTTTCCAAATTTAATCGTAGTAAAAACAAAATATCATTTAATCCGACACGAAAGAAAAAATCGAACATAAGATACCCAACTAGAATACAAATAAACCAAAACAATGATCCCTCAATATAGTTTCTTTAGAAGGCCAAAACCTATAAAATAAAATATGATGTAATAAATGGGATTCATAAAGAGATTTGAGATTTTATCGGACGAACGAAAAAAAATAAAAAAAATAAAAACTTGACATGGAGCCTAGATAGAACTGTGATACAAGTGAAGTAAGCAATTGATCCAGTTAAAGTATACTGGCTTTATTGCTCCAGGCTGAAGTTTAGTGATTCAATCGCAACTAGGGTGAAAAGATCATTGACTCGATTTCAACAAGGTGGAAGTTCAATGACCTCTAATGTTATTAATTTAATGACCAAGATAGAAGTATGAGCAGAATCCAAAGGAAGTGGCTTGATCACTTCAAAAGCAAAGTTTAATAGTGTAATTGCTTCAAATTGAGGTTCAAAGAACCCGATTACGATTAAGAAAAATGTTCAATGATCTTCAATCTAATTAATCTATTGTTTCTTTACAAAACGACGTATCACGTATTTCCTATTGCAGTCATTGATAGTCAACGGTCAACGCTCGTCCTATCTCACTCGAGATTTTGGATCCGCCACTAGTTAAGATATCATTCTTTTGTTGAATGAAGGTGGAGGCACTCATCAAGAATTGGTGTTGACCAAGAGGACACTCGAATATCGCTAAAACTTGAAATACTAATTTTGAAATATAAAGGCTAGCGAGTAGCGACATTGTAAGAACATAAAATAGTTCCAGAGTTGATCCATGCCACCTTTTCACTCAAGTTAGGCCTTAACGACAATATTTGATAATTCTAAGGTGTTTAAATCGAGTAATGTTAGTGCAATGTATTAATGAGTTGTCTAGCAGTGACCTCAGTGACACATTGACGCCGCTTAACTAAATAATATTATTTGTTTTTTATTATACAGTTTGACGCTTATTTGACAATATTTAGAGGGTGTTTGGTAGAAATTAAAATTAGATTTTTTTGTAAATTTTGATAAAAGTTTTTGAAATGTGTAATCGAAAAGTTGTGTGACCCATGAAAGATGTGATTAATATTGATTGCTTGACTTTAATTTGAATTAAAATCAGATTTTAATCAAGACCAAACACGACTTTAATGCAGAACGGAAAATTTTGGCCCAGACAAAGCCTGGTTGTCCAGTAGACAGCCCTCTTGAATCTTGATTAATTCTCTAATTTGTTTCATTTGTAATTGCTTAAAAATAAATCTTATATCTTAATCAAAATTATTCTCAATTTTGTTTCTATTAGGATTAGTTCTATGTCAACTTTCCTTAAACTAAGCAAACTGATGTGAATCGAAATTTCCTGTCACCCCTTGTTTGTGTCCATTGTTTTCCGAAAAACCTCGTAAATAATGTTTTGGTATTGACTTATTTATTAAATTTACCTAATTATTCCTCCAACAAACAGATATATTTGACTAACAAAGTCCAGTTTGGAGAGGTTCTTTTTACTGCACCTATATAAAAGGGGATATGTGTGGTTGAAACATGCATCCAGAGTAATAAAGATAATAACATTCTGTCATAAACAGAGAGAACACATTGTTCACTTGGTCGTGGATTCGAGGATGATGGAAGAGTATATTCTGGGATTTTTCATTGCTTCTCTTTTCGGGTTTATCGTGTTATACAGATTGCTTGGAAAAAGGCCACAAAAAGCTGCGATTGAGGTGCTGACAGGTCCCAGTAGTCATAAAAGTTCTGAAAATTCTGTATCCCAGAAAGATGGAGGAACGGATGTTGTCGTTGTTGGAGCCGGCGTAGCCGGTTCTGCATTGGCTTACTCCCTGGCCAAGGTATCGTGGAGAATTCTATTTTATGTAATCTGTTACATTGGACATAACTCGACTAGCGTCCTGTTTCTTGCCACTTGATTTTTTCATATCCGTGTTCCTGTGCATATGTTATATATCTTTTGTATCCAATCGTAGGATGGGCGCCGAGTACAAGTGATTGAGAGGGACTTAACCCAACCTGATAGAATTGTTGGTGAGTTACTACAACCAGGAGGCTACCTCAAATTAGTCGAGTTGGGAATGGAGGGTAAGTCTTATATTTTGATGCACTAATCTTTCATTTAGACGCTGATTTTAACTTGCAAGTGTATATATTGTGACAGATTGTGTAATTGGGATTGATTCTCAGCAAGTGTATGGTTATGCACTTTACAAAGAAGGGAAATATGCTAGACTGTCCTATCCTTTGGAAGATTTCAATTCAGATGTTTCCGGCAGAAGCTTTCATCACGGGAGATTCATCCAAAGGTTGCGCGAAAAGGCTGCATCTCTTCCAAAGTATAGTCCTTTTTCCCTACCAAATTCTAAAATGTTCCTTTGTTTTTTTTTCTTTTTTTTGCAGATGAAATTTTGAATCTGTACACCACTTCAAGATTCTAATTCTTGATTTCTTTTGCAGTGTCAAAATGGAACAAGGAACCGTAACATCTTTGGTTGAAGAAAATGGTACTGTTGTAGGAGTTAAATTCAAGACTAAAGAGGGTCAAGAAAATACAGCTAAAGCTCCTCTAACAATCGTATGTGATGGTTGCTTTTCAAACTTGAGGCGCAATCTGTGCGTACCTCAGGTAATTAGGCCCGAAAACTTACACTTAATTGTTTCGACTATTTTTTACTTAATTTTCCATTTTTTCATTATTTGGCAGGTCGATATTATGTCTCATTTTGTTGGTATGGTCGTGGTCCTGGAGAACAGCCGGCTCCCTCATCCCAATCATGGACATGTTATATTGGCCAACCCTTCACCTATTTTGTTCTATCCTGTCAGTAGCACCGAAGTACGTTGTTTGGTTGATATTCCCGGTCAAAAATTACCTTCAATTTCTAATGGAGACATGGCCAATTATTTGAAAACCAAGGTGTCTAATCAGGTATTAAAACCTCAATCCTTAGAATTGGAAATGGTTAGGAATCATTCAGTATGCCGAATGATATTCTTGTACTTTTATTTATTAGCTTCCACCTGAACTTCGGGATGCATTCATCAATACAGTCGAGAAAGGAGATATTAGAACTATGCCAAACAGAAGTATGCCGGCAGCTCCAGTTCCCACTCCAGGTGCAATTTTGCTGGGAGATGCGTTCAATATGCGACACCCTTTGACCGGCGGAGGAATGACTGTTGCACTATCTGATGTGGTGGTCCTCCGGGATCTACTTCGACCTTTACAAGATTTCAGCAATGCAGCGGCGCTCACCAAACATCTTGAATCCTTTTACACCCTCCGCAAGGTTAGCCTCATTTCTGCACTCATTTGATAGCGGATTGGGCTACTCCACTTACTAAGTTGACAAAATTTGAGATGGAACCCGATAAATTTTTAAATTAGATTACTGATATAGCTACGGTTTTGGTTTGCAGCCAGTGGCTTCTACAATAAACACATTAGCAGGTGCCTTATACAAGGTATTCTGTCCTGCACCAGATCAAGCCAGCAGAGAAATGCGAGAAGCATGTTTTGATTATTTGAGCCTTGGAGGCATTTACTCACAAGGACCAATTGCCCTCCTATCTGGCTTGAACCCAAGGCCTATGAGCTTGGTTGCTCACTTCTTTGCCGTGGCCATATATGGTGTAGGTCGTTTGCTGCTACCATTTCCTTCACCCAAGCGTGTGTTACTTGGAGCTAGATTGCTCTCGGTAGGTAACTCTTTTTATATATGTACTCATGTTTTCCAATAAAAAGTAAACTGTAATTAGATGAGCGTGATCATTTTTTAATACAGATTAAAAGGGTTTATAATTTCTTGGTGCAGAGTGCATATGGCATCATATTTCCCATCGTGAAGTCGGAAGGAGTACGACAAATGTTCTTCCCCATCACCATTCCATCCTACAATAGGGGTGCCTCTGTTGTAATGAAGAGTGCAATGTTCGACATGCTTGGATAGAACTCGTGCTTCCAAAAATCTCGATATTATGAAAAGAAATCAAAAGCAAATGAAGACAACCCTCCAGGGAAAAATATCTTCCAAGAAGAAAATGATTCTTTATTTTGTTGTACTTTATATTTCTTCAAATATAGAAGTTATTAACATTCTTGTTTCACACGTCATCATGTTCCCTTTCTTTAGTATAAAATGGTAAGACGGGCATGACAATTTTTTGCATTAAAGTGTTGTTGTTCTGGGTGTATAAGATAGTTAGAAATGGATGTTTATGTAATCAAACAAACAAAGTTTAATCCGTAGGAGTGTGACTAAATTATATATATAGGGTTGGAAAAGTAGTATGTAAAATTACAAACGAAATCAAAACAAGAAATGAAGAAGAAGATCAATCCGAATAAAGTGATTTTCACTATTTAGACAAAATTGTTCCGCAACGGTACTCACGGTTCACGGTACTTGTCTCCCAAGATACAACGGATTCAACTTGTGGTAAAAGCACTTCAAACCACAATTACGGTGAACTTTCGACGGAATTTCTCTCTACAAAGAAGAAAATGATTTTGAATGAATTTGGAAGTGATTTGCAAGAATTTTAATGCAATACTCGATACAAATATAATATAGGATGCCTAATGGACATCAAAGGGGTCATATAAATAAAGAATGATGAGTTGTGAATGAAATGTCACTCTCCAAACTTAACAACACTTGCCAAAGGTCGCACCATTCACTGTCGCTAGCTTGTCGCCATTGCCTCGCTCGAGCGATAAAAGTAGAGACTAGCTTGTCGCACGAGCGATAGTTCTGTCGCTCGAGCGACAGAGCGATAGTCCAGTTATAAGCTAGCAACAGCCTTAGTCAATTTTTCAGACAGCTTTCTTTATTTTCTTCCCAACTTTGTACCACAATTTCTCATTCATCCGGAATTGATTTTGAGCTTCCAAATATACCGCGACGATCTACTCGACGAGTAGAACAAATTAGTCTATTTACTTTTATAATTTGACCATCGGATTAAGTCCGAATATTTGATCGAAATTGTCACGAAAGTTATTTTTTCCAAGTTTTTAGTTTTGATATTTAACCAAAATTTCCAATCTTCTAAACTAATTTTCAACAAGTGTAACATTAGCATTTACATGAGCAAAAGCGCTTTTGAATTGATAAAGTTGAACTTTACAAAGAAAACTACGACTTTATATATAGCTAAAGGAATCTCATTAATTTTGATGGGAATAACAAAAAACAATTTCAACTTTACATGGCAAAATTTCATTTATATATCAAAACAGAAATATCACACTTAGCAAACATACTTTGTCTATTTTTAAAATTTGAAAACAAAATCCATAAAGATATGGTAAATAAACAACTAGATATGCTTAACAAAGATCCCTACTTTATATCATACATCATGATACACTAAGATCACATGACAACACATGCAGTTGGATTTTCATCACTAAAAGCAGTGGTGTAACGAACTTCAGTCGAGCTAGCACGAGCAAGTTGTGAAATTTGAGGGTCGTGAACATTCCGCACATACCCAGCAGGGGCTTTCTTATCATAGACACCAGGTGCATAAGGATGTTCAACAACATCATATGGGACGTAGGGCCACAGCTCGACCTTCTTGCCTGTGCGATGAGCCACACGAGCCACAACCTTCTCGGGATCTACATAGCCAATGACTGTAAGCTTGCTTTGCTTTGGCTCCACCTGAACCGAGGTCACACCTTTCATACCCTCAACTGACCGTCGCACCTTCCTCTCGCATCCTTCACAATCTATTTTCACTTTTATCTCCACTGTCTGGTAAGAAAGAAGAAAAGTGAATATTAAGCCTGCCTACAAAGTTTTATGATTGAAATATACATCAAGATATCGAATCACTGATATACTAACTACATTCATGATTGATGCACATTATTGGGGCAATAAAAAGTCCCTCTTCACGTCTTTCTAAAACATACGATGCACTTTTATGCTCGATCAGTCACAACTTGTTCATGGTGTAGGATTGCCACTTTTCTAGCACGTACGCGTTTTCATGCTCATTATTTTGGGAAGTCAAAGTTTGTGCATTAAATGGGCTACTATATACAGATAAAAATTGACAAACTATGTACATAACTAAGCCACACTAAGTAGCAAGTATTTCTTTCTAGATCAGTCTATTAAAAGGGGAAGTGGAGTACACAAAAGTTGTGGGACAATATGAAGAGAAGCCACACCTAACCATAGACTAGTTTATTATTCTTGTAGGTTCTGGCTAGTATTATCTTTTGACCTTTATGAGCACCAGCACCAAGAACAAGGATATCAAAACTAGCTCATGCGAAGAGAGTAACAAAAGTAATCTTGACACGGTGAACTTTATTAGAAAGGAATTAAGACCTCCAAATTGGAATTAGAACCATCTACAGTTGAAGGGCCTCAATAAAAAAAATATTGTCACATCTTTTCTCTGTTCCTTTTCATTCAAATTTCTCCAATATTATCAAATTACTAATTAACAATTAAAACTATCCTACAAGATTTAGTACAAATATATCCTTGGGGACAGCACTTATAAGTCGTGGTCAGACGCATTGTGTGAGCAATAAATGTACGGGACTCACCACAAATATAAGCGTGGAACCCAGTTGGCTACTTATTTGCCCAACATACTCTTTTGTTAATTAATTCAAAGTCAAGTTCATTTTTTCCGACCTCCTCGATTAATTGTATAATATACACATGGATCCAAAGCAATTAAAAGACTTTAACAATTACACCTCGATCAGTCTCAGTGCATCTTTAGAAAGTGTGTATAAACTGTTAATTTATAAGTGATAAAAATAAGTAGTGAATAAGTATTTATAAAAATGAGCCAAACATGGCTTTGATTTCTATGGTCAGCAGTACAGAAATTCAAATTCTTGTACTGCCGGAACACACACAGCCGGGATGGGTGGGGATTTTGCCAATATTTTAATTCACATGGGCCCCACCTCATGTGAGTAAAATTCAAAAATCTGCTGAAAAATTTGTAGAAAAAATCTGTACTCAGCATTTTTGAATAAAAAAAAAAAAATGACTTTCAACAAAAGTTAAAAAGGTAAATATAAGGATTAAGAAAAAGGGGCTTGTGGAATCAGTTAGCACTAGAAAACAAAGCTGATGCGCAGCGTATGGTGAGTTGTCAGGAGTAAGGTGTGATCTGTTGAATAATTACAAAACAACAATTTTTTCCTGGGGACTTAAGCTACTTGTAAAGTAATTTTGTACAACTAGTTTAACAATTAACGTAAACATGTTAATTTTGTTACGCGTACAAGATTTACATAAAAAAATTATGTGTTTTCCCTCTTCTCATATTATATAATTCATTATATACATTTTTTTATATGTATAAGTAACCAGTAACAAAATCCTTCAAATTATCAAGTCATGAATTATCAAATTAGTTGCCAAACTAATTGCACATTCAGGTAGTGCTTGACATCCATTTTGGAGAAGAATTTAATGTGCTGTTAAAAAATAACGAAACTTTTTGAATTTATGTATAATATTATTTTATTGATAGAATTCGTGATTAAAATGAAAAAAGCAAATAAGAATGAGAAAGAAATGAATGTCAAACGAGGCTCAGTAAAACTCTTTCTCTGGAACATCTGCCACCCCAGATCTTTCTAGTATTTTAGAAGAAAAAAACACTAACAACAATATAATTTCCAAGATGAAAGAGAGAGAGAGAGAGAGAGAACAAGCCTGCAGCTGTTTGCGTTTCTTGAGCTTGGAATGGCCAGTGCTGGAGCAATCAAAGATGTTAGAGAGATGATCCAAAGCACCCATTTCTTCTATGTAACCTTAAATTCTTATGATGTCTTTCTGTCCGAAAAGACGCACTAAAATTATGCACGACCAAATGAATTTCTCGAGTAAAATAAAAGCAAGAATGATTTGAAATTTGAATGAACGGGCAAAGCTAAGAAATATCTCTGTCTATTCTGTTTCTTAGAATGAACTCCATTGGCTCTATAAATAGATAAGGGATGTGCTGATTTCTTGATTTAAATTGGACCGTTAGATGTGTTGTAACCGTCATTGAATGATGTATGGTCCACTTGGTGTCCTGTTATTGGAATTAAGCATTCAAGTGTATCTCCACCGACCGGGAGTGGGAAATGGACCTCCTTCGGGTTGGATCCAGTGGGACCAGAATTCATTTATTGGATTTGGATCATGGCAGAAAGTCTCCACCGTCCTGTCGCCGCCCATATGACAACTTTTCTTGGTGTTGGTAATTTTAGACTTATTTATTATTTACTTCCAAAAAGAATTAATAATTACTTTGATTTCTATTCTGTTAATTTAAACTTTTCCTCCACTTCAGTAATTCAAGTTATCCTTTCTTCTTGGACCAGTGAAAATGTTGAGCCAATCTCTCACAAATGTCTCTAGAGCATTCTTCACAATAGATTTCTCTAAAAAAAAAAAAAAAATAGATAAAATAATCGAACATATTTCAAAATCTTAGATGAAACTATTTTATCTTAAATCATGCAAGCAACCATCTATGTGCGTCACGCATGATCCCATGTTGATTATATTCTCGAGTCGAGTAAGCTGCTCTTCATGATTAGTGTTGAGAACTCGAGCATAACAAGGATTCTATTGCTCAGTTCCTCTTGAGAAGCCCATGTATGCCTTGTGTCTTTATTACGATAATATTTCGCACTAAATAAATTACTATTATAAAATCTATTCTAAAAAAGGAAAAAAATAAACTTAAATTCATCAGTACCTGTCCTTAGGCCCATTAAATAATGGGAAAAGTACTAGTCGGTTTCAGAGGGCCAGATGCCCTGAACCCTACTGTATGCGAACCAGATTTTATAGGTCCAAATAGGAAACCCTATGTAACCAGACATTTTGAGCCCTGTCAAATGGCCACTCTACTTAACTATGACTTTACTGTCTATAAGTTTTAAACCCCCGTGGACTCCGGCCCAAAACGATCCCAGTCATACAATTCGGCCTTTTCGAGGGGAAAGAGAAGAAAATAGGGAGATTTAGGGGAAAAAAATAGGGAGGTCGACCACCAAAAGAAACCCACGCCCGAGAGAAGAGGCTGAGTTATGCCCAAAGAAAATTGAGGATTCGGTATAAAGTCTATCAAGTAGCTCCGATATCATGACAAACTTTTGGTTGAATGATTTTTCCAATGAGATTTCTTGCATTATATAGGAATTACAACAAATATATAATTACATTGAATTGAAAAATTTTGATTTTTGTTAATTATTTCAAAATGAAAACTACGTATTTTGTATGGGTATTTTGGGTTATATAATCTCATGGTAGATTGGCAAATTATTTAGTCGAGCTTGATTTCATAAATCAATGCTTATAGAAAAATATATAACTTAAACTATGTTTTGTTTTATTACATAGTTTGTAATTTTTGTACAATGAAATTGGGACCCTGTATTTGGTAAATTATAATGATGGTCACTTATATTCTTGTTACCTTGCAATTTACACTCAAATATCTTCTAAAAGTAGTTGTTATCTTTACTCGGGTCGAGCTGTGATGCTGGGCCCAATTTCCCCGGAGAAAAACTATTGTATTGCTGTGTGAAATATATAAGGCTCGACAATCCAATCCAATCACAATCTGGATGTTTTTGCTCCTTATTTATTTAATTTTGAAAAATTGAGTTCTGAGTATTTTTCCATTTTTTCCTTTTCAAATGTTCCATAAATATTCGACGCGGTGGATAAGAAATTTCATTATCTTAAAGGTCGAGTGAGTGGATAATAGTATATTAAAATTTTGACGTACCTTGAATTCCTTGTTGAAGTAATTGAAGAATTTTAATTGAAGTGCACGTCAAGAAGAATTCAGTTTGAAATACTATTGTTGGAGCCCTATGTCAAGTTCAAGTTCTATTTTGGAAACCTATTGGGAGTTGGAATTGGTTTTGGACTCGATTTTTTGGTATTTTATTTTATCATCAACTCTACTAGTAGGTTTTGAACATCCCCTACATGTTACCTATAAATATGATTGTTTATACAATTTCATTATGTGATAAAAGAGATTATTAGAACTTGGGGATCAATTGTATATTTCTCCATTATTATTGGTACAATAAAATCTTCAAATTCTCCCGTCATATTTTTTTTATCTTCTTTTATTCTTTTACTTGTGATCAAATACTTCACTATTGTTCCATATAACTTTAACATATCAATCTGGCCGCTGATTTCATATCAAGTGGTATCGAGCGATACGCGATTCTTGAATTTCCAGCAATTGGTATAAGATATTTTGGGTATAATTAACACAACATGTGGTATCAAAGCGATTCTTGTATCTTGTTTGTTTTACAGCACATTATATGATATGAATTACGATAGTGATGATGTTTACATTTGAAATCAGGGGGAAATGGGTCAATATACGTAGAGACGTCGCTGTAGGTATGATTTACAAATAACACGCAATAAAGAAGTTCCGTGGAAAACCCGGGGATCGGCCAAGGCCGGACAAGGACAACATGATAAAATATTCAAAGTGACAACACTGCTAATCTTGTCAGTCCCTTGTCAAATTTTCTTATCACATACCGCGTTGAAATGTCTATGCAGTATCAAAAGGATGGGAAAAAGTTACTTGTTTGCTTTCATCGCAAACGATAAAGAGAGATTAACTCAGCTTCTTAGAAATTAGGAAAAAGTCGAAGCTTGAAGAGATTGTTCATATTTGAAGGTAGACGTGTCAAACGGATTAGTCTAATCTTGTAGAGATATTATAGAATACACATTTTAGCAATTTTTTTTTGTAGACGAATTGATCACAACAAGATTGATTTAAATCGAGACAAACAAGGGTCGGCAGAGTCGGAACTCTTAACCCATTTAACACTTCTAGATGGGCGAAAAAAAATAAAATAAAAAAGAATCATCAGTCAAAGATGCATGTATAGGCACACCAGAAAGCATTTATTTTCTTCTTTTAAAACTCAAAATAGTAATAGTATCCATTCCAATTTCCATTATTTCACCCACCATTGACCGACTCCTGAGTTTTCACATGACTTTCGTGTGTGACGCACTCCAATGAAGCATTGTATGCATGCATATAGTCACATTAACCTACTTTGGGGGATCAAATATGTTGTGAAATTTTAATTTGAGTCTTCTCTTCCTCGTGGGAGGACAAAATGATACCACCCGCACCCACTCGTCTCCACATGTCAACAAATGTTGATTTGAATCTTTGCAGTTAGGTCACACGATATTAGCTGGTAAATATCTATTTTTTAGTACAAAAATGAGTGAATTATTCTACTTCCTAGGGTTTTGAAAATGTACCCTCAAGCATATAAAAAATTATATCTTGTTTCTCTTTAAACAAATTCAAGCTTTAGCACAGTAGAAATCTCATAACTTGTCTCTTCCATGATACGATCTTAAATAGAAGTTGATCGCAAAACTTCGTAATAAGAATAATATTTATTTGTTCATATAGAAGAAATGCATTGTGCATATATATTTAAATCTGCGTTAAGGATATGGTAGAAACATGATATGGTGTATGTTTAGTCGTGTGTCGTATATACTTAGTAATGATTTAAACCCCTTATAATGTATGAAAGAATTATATTTCATTAGTATAATGAATAATCTTTTGACATAATGACTTTTTTTTTTTTTAATTATCTATGATCTCTATAAATCAATATAATTATCATTAATCAAACTTTTTAAGATTTTATGAATGAATCGTACCATTAAATTTTCATACTTGAGCAATTAAACTCTCGTATATCTAGACAAGCGTTAATCGAGGAGTAAAATGGGATAGTCAATTAGCAAAAAGCCTTTGAATTTTCGTAATCATTAATTATCTCCCACAAACAATATATTAAAATAATTAACAGCCGACGGCAAATAGACATAGTCTTGACACAATGTGCTTTTTAATTCCAACAGCCATTTTAAGTGAAATTACTTCGAATGAACATTGAGTGTCGATTCTCTCTCTATTTGAGAAAAAAACTATAAAGAATTCAGGAGATTTTTGAACTGAATTGTTAATTGGAGTAAACAAAAATTAATCTGTGCATGGTTACAACTTCCAAGAAAAAGAGTACCAAATATGCTCGAGATGGACCATTTATATACTTCGTGTCGCATACGGTGGACTAGTTTGTATAGGTGCATTTGACTCATAAATTATGTATTTTGTTTTTTATTGTAATGCTCGATACAAACGAAATCATAGTTGAAATCATACGAGTAGCAGCTTGTTAATATGCACATAGTATGCGTATGCATAAATTAATTATAACCAGCTTTGAGTTTCATGAGAATGATTTATTACTTTTGTTTGTAATATTCTGCTTATACTTTATATATCATAAATTAATTTTTTTTTTTTTTATCAATTTGCTTTTGTTATGATATTTCTTGTCGAGTCTGAGGCTTTATTTATATGTGTTTATGCAGTTGGATGAATTTTAAGTATAAGGTGAAAAGTGGGTTGCGATTCTTTTTGGAAGAATTTTCTGCTCAATGGAGTAATTATAGAGATGATTAATTAAATTTATATATATTTGATGTTTTACACTGTGTTCTGCTAAATGTTGTAGACTATAACTCCCCAGTTTCATTCGAGATTGATTTCACCATATTGTTGTTAGATCAACAACTGCTGAACTTCTATTGATAAATAAAGCTGTTATTAATGAATTTTCTATATATTTTCTTGTAATTGTAGTACTTGGTGTACTGTGTTGGTGGGTTGCAATTTAGCAAGTTTTGTTGTAAGAAATATAAGATGGAGATTGTTGTATGTGCTGGGACAATGTAGAGGTGAAGGAGTTGGTGGTGGCAACATTGAATGATAGGGCGGTGTCTTGTTTGTAGCTTGTCAGTGAGAGTTGTGATGTCGGCGACGGGAGCTATGGTATGTGTTTTGGTGAAGGTGAAGGTGAAGGTGAAGGTGAAGACATTGGTATGTTGGACCGGATTTGGTGGGCCTAGGTTGATTTTGAGCTCAGGTTAAAGGTGTATGATATTAAATTGGGCTTAATATTTGGGTTATATTATTTTCTGGGCTAGGCTAAAAGGGATAGGGCAGTGGGCTTGTTATCTGTTTGGTTCATTTGCAACTCTTTCATTTTGCAATTGTAGACCTTTCATGGCGACATTAGACCTTTAGAATGTACTACCCCATCCTTTTATATTTTTGGTATTCAAAATTTAATAGCCGGAAGGGAAAAAAAAATGGAAAAACAAGTTTTTAGTTTTTATTTCTTGGGATGAGTCGGGGGAGGGGGGGGTAATGGGACACCTTGTAATTGGGTGGATGTTATTTCAATGCTCAATTACCATCCTCGATGTAGCTATGTTGTTTTTTCAAGCTTGTCTAATGCTTTATTTTTGTTTTTCTTTTGATCCTCTCTATTGAGTTTATTATTGGATATTGATGCTACCAAAAATCGTACCTGCTGATTTTCAAACTTGACGTCTGAGAATGAGTACGAACAAGATCTTTCAGTACATGAAACAAAGGCGTCGATGTGCGTCCTCATCGCCCCTCCGATACTTAAATTAGAGAGAGAATTTAAAAAAATATGTGTTAGAAAACTAGGTGAAAACGTATCTTGATAATGTGCTGGAATGATGTATTTATAGAAGTAGGTAGTGCATTCCTAGTAGGATTATACTGTTGAAATCCCTAGGAGTTCTACCGTGATGAGAAGTTGCAACTTAATTGGTTTTGTAT
>CAIGRB010083599.1:0-56257 GCA_903798255.1 Fraxinus quadrangulata | reverse complement strand
AAAAAAAAAAAAAAAATCTTAAAAAACAAATAGTCTCAAAGACACACTGAATCCGTTGTAAAATTTACCGAGTAATGCCAATTATAAAACTTCCACGTTCTATTCCATCAGAGTTCGCCGTTCACTTCTGTTCAGTTTTCGCCCATCTTTCTGCAAGATTAGGGTTTTCAGCAATCTGAGAACGATGTCGAGCGTAGAAGAGACAAAGAAGATGATCGTAGTGAAGACTTTCGAGGTGGAGGAAACTGTGGCATTGCAATTTGAATCAATTAAACATATGTTCCAGGATAATTTAGCCGGTGCCTTTATCCCTCTTCCCAATACCAAGTCCGAGATCCTGTCTAAAGTGATTGAGTACTGCAACCGTCGCCAACGACACCACTGACGAGGTCGCTGATAAGGAGGACCTCAACGCTTTCGATGCCGATTTTGTTAAAGTTGAAAACTGCACTCTTTGATATCATCTCGGTATTTCCTTTTCCTTTTTCTGCTAAAGTTCTCTATTATGCACCTCAACAATTATTTTGTTCTCTCTTTTGCGTTTTTGGATTTTCGTTACTTCTTTCTATATCATGATGATTATTATTGCTCGTGTTAATCTTATTGTACAGTTCTTTTTAGTTTTGTAGTTTTCTTGTGATTCATGTAATTGCTGCTTCTGTATGTTCATTTCTTTTGAGTTTAAATTTTTTTTTACTGTTTTCATTTTCTTTATATCTTTACTTGAGATTGTTACTCTGTTTTCCTGTTATTAATTTCGGTTTATTTGTTGGGTTCTGCTTAAATGTATTATTATTGTCTCTAGTTCATTTGTGTTGGAAACATTATTATTCTCTTAGCACTGTTGAATCAAGAAATCTATCCAGCACCCCCTTAGGCGAAGTCTAAACATATGCGAGGTCATTTAGAAGGTAGAAAGTTCACATAAAATAATGGGTGAGCCATCCCCTCTATCGCAGCAAAAGCCTTTATTAACAAGCATGTGGATAAATATAAATAGTATTGACTTCTAAACCAATGAATAGCATGCGAATGTGTATCAGAATTGATTATCAATTCACCACTAAACTACGGCCACTCGTTATTTTCTAGAATGACCCCAAGCCTCCAAAGAAATATATAAATATTCTTGCCTAACAGAAGGCGAGGCATGCAAATTCAAATATCTCCCTCTTAAATAACTATTTCTCATCTTGCTTTTGTTTAAAAATAGAATTCAGAGAAATTTTGGCTAGGTGAGAGAAACTTGTTAGTTATAATACGGTCAACAAGCACCTCGGTGATGAGTCTTGTTCCCTTGCTAGCCATCTTTTATATTTGTTAATTTCTATGATGCATTCTCTATTTAGTATTTTCTTAAACAGTAGTGCCCGCTACTCGTTTGCTTTAACATTTATGCTAATTGCCTGTTACCTTTAAATGCTTGGAATTAATACCTTGAGCCCATGTTTGATATACATTCTTCCCAAAATTTATTTTTTCAATACTCATTTTCAACCATATATTTTTCAATAAAATAATATTACACGTAAATTCAAAATTTTTTCATATTTTTTAACCACATATTTTCCATCATCTCACTTCATAAAATGCATTTTCTTTTCAATAATGTGCATCAAACACCCCATGACTTCAAATTAGTCAAATGTAACGGGAGAATGTCTAATTCATTGCTATTATACAATTGGAGATTTACATTGCATTTTAGTTCTTTTGCATTTCTGTATTTTTTATTATTTTCAGTTTGAATGTTTTCTATTCATCTACTGTTTCCTTTTTCATTTTAGCTGTTCGTGCAATTGTTATTCTTATTTTCTGTTATTTACTTATTTGGGTTTTGCATGCTCAATGAAATATTATCGTCCCTGGTGTACTTGGGTTGGAAAATCTATTACTCTTTTAGCACCTCGGTACTCTGATTCTTTGTCTCATTGTTAAGATGAATCTATCTGGCATTGTACTTATAGGTTTCTAGCCTTCTTGCCCTGGGGATCTTTTATATTTGTTGATTTATACAATATATTTCTATTTTCTTGGTTATACATATCTGCTGCTTGTTGGCTTTCACATTTATGCTTATAATTTCTTGTTGCCTTTGAATGCATGGAATCCATACCTTGAGGAAATTCGTCAAATGTAATGACAGAATGTCTAATTCCTTGCTATTGGAGAATGATGTTATCCAAAAATTATGCTTCTCGAGGTTTATGGACACACCTAGTCGAAAAAGGCATTTTGGTTTACACTGCTTTCATATGAGGGTTTGTTGTTTCTTGTTTTAATAGTGTTACCGCTTTGCTGATAAATGCCATTTTTATAGGCTGCCAACTATTTGAACATCAAGAGCCTGCTTGACCTTACATGTCAAACTGTGGCAGACACGATCGAGGGGAAGACCGCGGAGGAAATCGCCAACTTTTTCAACATTAGTGTTGAAAACACTGCGGAAGAGCAAGAGGAGATTGAGAAGGAGAATGTGTGGGCATTTGAGTGATGTTGAGTCTCCAAGCTGATTAGGGGTCTGCCATATTCTGTTAGTAGTTTCTATTTAGTAGATATGTTCATCTGTTCTGTTTTAGACATCTTATCCTTCTACAACTCCAATACAACATGTTCACTTTGTTTGATGTCGTGACTTATATTTAGGCATCAATTTTAAAAGGTTCATATGGACTAATTGTTAATGTTCTTTCCTGTTTTCCTTATGAAAAGCTCTATCGTTTCCCCCCTCCCATCCGAATTTCAATATTGTCAAGTGTTTATTAGCTGTGTTATATTACACGTTAATATATCATTAAAATTGATGAATTATTAACACGTTTCAGAACACACACAACTTATAATTTACAAAAAATTTGCCAAACATGCTCTAATAAAACAAAATTGGGCATTTTTACAAATAAGAGAGCAATAAAAAATAAAAGAAGATTTGACTAACTAGTTAGTCCAAAGTCGCTAATAAATTTGCAGGTTGTCCCCATTTTTGCAATTTGGCAAATAATTGGTCTCCGCGTCATCTACGAAACATGAGCAAGCCTCTTGGCTCCTTGTATTTGTCGGATTTAACTACTGTTACTTCCCGTACAAACTTAACATTTCACACGTAAAATAATCTTATATATTATTTGACGGGAAGCTCTAACCAAAGTATTCCAGTCTAACTGTAGAAATTTGAAGGGATTAAACTAGAGAGGATGCGATGCTCTTCAAAATGTCTGCATCCTGGAAGTGGAGGAGTAAAACGAACTTTACGAGAACTAAAAGTAGTGCTCTCCAGGTAGAATTTATAAGGTTCCAAATCAATGGCGGATATCGAGCCATTGTTGTAGAGCGCTGGCGGGCTCCGGCGAATTCAACCGGTAGAAGAACAAGCCAAGTAAAGCACCTCTAATAAAAGCACAGCTGCACGCTGGATATCTGTCGAGGCATCTCTGTCATCATAATTTTTCTTTCCCTTTTAGCTCTGAAAATTGATAGCAATTAAGCCTTTGTTTAGTCCATATTATTTTTTTCATTCTCATTCTTCTACTCATTTTTAACAATACATTTTTTAATAAAATAATATTTTTCATCACATCAATAACTTTTTCTTCTTTTTCAACCACACATTCTCCATCAATCTACAATTCCAAAATACATTATTTCCAAATAATGTGGCTTAAACACATCCTTAACTACATTTCATGTACTATTGATTAGAATAAGTGTGTGAGTTTAATTTACATATGTCGACCTCGTGCTTTTCTATTATTTTTTTCTCCATTTCAAATAGGGCCGTCAATGGATTGAATTTTGATCCGAATCCGATAAAATTAATGGGAGATGGATTCAGGGTCTCCGTCCGATAACCCGATCAAGATTCGAATTCGATAATCCGTTAACTAAATGGATTAAATATAGATATAAGTCAATCCGATCCGATATGTTATAAATAATTGAGTTGGTAAAATATTTTTATGGCATGTTATTTGTCACTAAAATAAATAAATGAGAAAATAAATAGATTTAGAATAAAAAAGCCATCAAATTCAAAATATTAAAAAGTTGAAAAATTTATAATTATTAAACCTATTAAAGAATTGGAAAAATTGGAAAAAGTAAATAATAAAAAAAAGTCGATTCCAACGTTATTATTTTTTTTCCTAATTTCTTTAATTTCGAATCGAATTATCGGATCGAATATCCAATAACATAGCAAAACGGATATGAATTTAACAATCAAATATATGTTGGATTATCGGATCGGATAATTATTCTTATTAGATCGGATATAGACATATCCGATCCATTTACCGCCCTAATTACAAATGTCTTTTTAATGTGTCCACTGACTATTACACTTTAATTTCTACAACATATTCGAAATTTAAGGTAACACCCCTTGTTTTGACATGTATGTTTGTCA
The DNA here is from genome assembly GCA_903798255.1 of Fraxinus quadrangulata. Lineage (NCBI taxonomy): Eukaryota > Viridiplantae > Streptophyta > Magnoliopsida > Lamiales > Oleaceae > Fraxinus > Fraxinus quadrangulata. Next base: position 51,852 of record CAIGRB010083599.1, on the reverse strand, counting down.
AAGGACTTGCGGTTAAGTTTCTTGCTTGTGAGTTTGTGCCATTTGACTAGTAACTTCAGAGTTAAAATTGTTGAAAATTCGGGTCAAATAATAAAGACAAGAATAAGATGAGTAATATGAAAATAATGGATCACACAACCATCGAAATTTTGTGGAAGAAGAGGAGAATATATTATACCAAGAAACTAAAATTGTTTTACAAAATTTGATACTCTCAATCTAAATATAAACAATTTTTTCAACAATGATATAATTATTATGTTGAGTCTATGAAGAGCCTACACCTTGTAAGGTATTAATAGGAGCCCAATTTATTCATTTACAAATGTGCTTCAAATCCTAATGTGATATAACTCCTCGAATGCTTTTTTCATTATTTGTGAAGAAAAATAAATACAAACAAGAAAAGTTCCTAGTTTACTTGACTGAGTGGACTCCGATGCATGCATGTACCTCCATGCGAGGCACCGACCAATGACTAAAAACTAATTTGGCATATCTCACACCGTGTGCTATCTATCTAGGATTATTATATGGCTTGTATGTTCTCGATTGGCAATTCAGAGTGTTGCAATCTCCTCCTTCCCTGGTTAATGGAAATAACATCCATGTCTACACTGTAAGAGCATATTGCATTATGATATTGCTTAAAGACCATGTAATATTATGATTCCTCTTTTCTTACTTCCGTCGGTGCTCATGTTGGAAATTCAACTGAATATTTGAAATATATCATTGTCAATTTCTTGCTAGTCAAGCTCTACTTTTTAAAGAATACAAATGTTCCGTCAAAGTTTTGAGAAGTTTTTTTTTTTTTTTTTTTGAAGAACTTACTGAATACTTCATTATAGTGTTGAAGACCACAAATTGTTTTTTTGCTCTCACAACTCTTATCAGTTTCAAAAGAGATTAACTTTGGTTTGAGTGAGAGTTAACAATTAAGAGAGAAGAAGGTAGGCAAAAATTAAAAAAGGAAAGGAGGATTTTTGTCAATGGAATATAAGGAAAGCTCGAATATAAGGAAATATACCATATTAAATAAGTTACTATTATTAAATATTGTAATTGATAACTATCATATTTAGCATCTGTTTATCTATCATTAATCTAAAACTCTGTTTGCTACAGTAAGATTCTTCACCACACATTCACCCAATAAAATATTCTACACACAAACAAATAAAGTTATTTTAAATTTCAACCATACATTCTCCAAAAAATGCTATTCAAAACTCAATTCTTCTCCCAATAATGGGAGACAAACAAGCTCTTAATTGTGATTTTGGTTCTATATAATGAAAGAACCTCTCACTTTGAAAGACATCGAGTTTTATTGAGTATATTTGACATAGTATCAGAGTATGTTTAATTTTGAGTTAAACTTGCAAACTGTTGTTCTCTGACAAGCGGCCTCGTGCCTTTTGTCTGGTCAAATTTCTTTTTCTCTCGATTAGATATCATCATCTCACCAATTTTTTTTATATTTTTCTATAATGAGATAAGAGTAAAAGAAAGCAAGGATTATCAATCTGGACACAAGTAGATTCTAAGGGGAATTTTTTTCATCAACAACGTCGTACTTGGGACTTATAGTATCTCCTTTCCTCGAATTTTTGAGTTCTCTAGTCAGTCACTTCTTACTATCTGGAATAAATCTGTCTCAACTCTATCGGAGCTTTCTATGAGAATTGTAGGCTCATTCGTTGATAATTTAGGTTCTTCGAAAATCCCTTTCTGGTTGGGTTGCATCTTTTGGCGATTGTTTTGGATTTTGAGTATGTGTCGACGATTCCTATTTCGAGTAACCAGTATCTTATGTGAATACCTTGGGTGGTGTTGGCGATTACCTATGAATCGCGATTTCTTGGTGGACCTGTGTCGTCATCTTCTTGTCGTGTTGAGTTGGATGATTCTATCGGCAATTCTTGGCTGGTTAATTGGTTTTTTTTTTTCATTGGGCTTTCCCTTTAATTGGGTTGTGTTTATTGGGTCGATAATTTAATTGGTTTGATTATTTGATTGACTTGTTGGGTTGATTGGTGGGCTATGATTATTTGATTTGACTATTATTTAGTTGGGCTATTAGCTGTAATTATTATCTTTATCATGTCGGAGAACATTCAAATGTTCGTTTTAATGGAAAAAATTACTCTTCTTGGCCAGCGATATATTGCTGAATTTTTAGTCGGTGCATCGGCCATTAGAGCTTTTGTTGGAACATGAATGATGTGTTCGACTGATAGGGCTCATTGTGTGTGATCAGCACACTTCGTGAATTTCTTTTGGAAATTCTTCTTGTGGTATGAGCTCTCTGGAGTGGTTCTTGGTTGTTTTTCTACTCTTTGTTCTTGGGTCTCTCATCATCACTATTTTTCGTAAATGATTATTATAATTTGGGTATCTTTTTAGTGGGCACGAGCATTGTCATCGTTGCCAGTTTATGATTGCAAATTGATACTTTTACCAGCATCTATTTGAGAGGGATGGCGGTAGAATATAAGGAAAACTATAAGTAAAGATATCATATTAATTAGGTTGCCATTAATGAAAATTGTAATTGATAACTTCCAAACTCACGCCCAAACCGATTGCTCTCGGTAGCCCATAAAGGGGTCGGTGTAGAATATGTCGTAGCCTCAAAGGTTCAGCCACAAAGGCAAAGAAAAAGGAGAAGACAAGGTAAAGTCAATCACAAAGCCAATGGACGCCTTTTTTTCCATCTTCACTCAGCTACCAACAATATTCACTCACAGCATCAACACAAAAGGGGCAACCAATATAAAGGTAAGGTAGGTATGGGCTTTTAGTTTAGAAATAATAAGGCCCAATAGGTAGAATACAAATGGGCTACAACCGAAAAGTCTTCCAAGATAATGGGTCGGGTCATGAGTAACACTGAACAAATTAGGTTACTTCAAATGGTCTAAATAGGTTGTAGGAATGGTTTATTCGATTTGCTGTCGACATTTCACTTCAATCATCAGCCGGAGCTTATGAAGTATAATCCAATACAAATCGGTTTAACATCACTGCCCAGATTTATTGGGTATCAAAATCCAACAAATTTTCACCTTGATTCTCAATAAATCTGTAAGCAACCAAAACACAGTTTATATTTGCACAATCAAGGTAACAAATAAAATTGGTATCACAGACCTTACCTCGTGTTTCGAATTCGAAACACATACCATACCTACTCCATATACTCACCTGGGCTAAGATCAAGAACACATAAGTAGAAGCAAATAATCACAGCAATAAATCAAAAGCAAATAAACATGCGATTGAGATATCATATATAGGATAACACATAGATATTTTCAAAACATATTCACACAGAACAACATATTAACACCAAGTTAATCAAAGCACACGGTCAACACATATGCAACAAATGCATAAATGACCCCAAGAAAAGATCTCACCGCACTTATCCTATCCCATTCCGTGTTGCTCACACCTCGAGAACACATATCTCACATCATCGCCCACCATGCTCACTAGACCGATCGCTCGAATCATGTCTTACTGGTAGATTTCTATAGATCCTAAGTTCTTGGGATAATCCTTTATCACCACATCACTTCTCCCAACCTAAGTGGATAATGGGTCCCCCCCTAACAGAAGTGATAGAAATGCCTCTCATACACTACATCTGATCAGGGTCTCTTCATAGATAAATGATTCCAACATTTGCTCACCTCTCGACTCGAGATTAAATCACTCAACACATGTCTAACTGGTAAGTCTCTATAGATCCTAAGTTTTCGTGATAATCCTCTATCACCTCATCACTTCTCCAAACCTATATGGATATTGGGTCTCTACCTAACAGAAGTGATAGAAGTGCCTCCATCGCACTCCACCTAACTAGGGTCTCCTCACAGATAAATGATTCCAACATTTAATCACCTCTTCACTCGTGATCCAAATGTCACACTCAACATCCCCGTTCATATCACCAATGCACCTCCAGGCATCTATACTCCACAGATCTTTCCATCACCAATAGACATCCTCACTGCTAATGCATCACAAACCCATTATGGCAAATCAACTCCTTTTAGCGACCACAAAGGTTAGGGCTCAATTTAAATTGACTCACGCACCACAAGGTTACTCCATCACCAATATTCTAACAAATCCACAAAGAATTTATCCCACAAAAAAAAAGGTGAAGGTGGAACTCACAAAGATAATAGAAGAAAAAGTTAGGTATTTCAACCCACTATGCATGCAAACACATTACACAAAGTAATAAGATCACTTTAATTCATGTCATTACACACATCAAACATATTGAAAGTGTAATATATCACCATGCATCAGAATTGAGCAATCACACACATGCAGAAAGGATTGCACTTGGATGCACATGCAATAACTATGTTTACACTCAATAAACCTCACTAGGGTCATCACTAAACCCTATAACCAAATTCGCCTCATCTCTCGTTTTACCATTCTGCTTATCCTTTTTCTTCTTGGGACAATTCCTAATAAAGTGTCCAGTCTTACCACAACTGTAACACTAACTACCGCTAAACTTGTCTCATCCCTTGCTCTTCTTCCTACCACCCTCATCATTCGAGTCACTACTCGAATAACTATTGTCTTGAGCTCTACCCAAACTCATATGCTTAAACTTCATTCTACTCTTTATCATATACAACTCCCTACTTCTCTTATTCTCTTTTTCAGTCTTAATTTTCATCTCCTTACTCTTAAGAAAATCTATGACAATCTCAGGTGTTAAAGTGTCACAACCATACTTAAATTGCATTCTTAACCTCTCTATATGAATCAGATATATAATTCAGCAAAATGATGGCTTATAAGTTTCAGACACATTCTCATCACAATTAAAGATGTCTTGAACCAACTTGTTAGAAACATCCAAATTATCATCAAGATCATTTGAAGGATCCATTTTAAAGTTAAAAAATCTTTCAAGCAAGTACGACTTATTAGAAGTAGATTTAAGCAATTATAAATCTTCCAACTTTTTCCAAATTCTTTAGTAAAATCAAGTTTTTCAACTTTTCTCATCAAAAATAATTCTTCCATCTTTTTCCATAGTTTTTTGGTAGAATCAAGTTTTCCAACTTTTCTCAAAACATTATCAGACAGGTGTAAAATATTGGAAGTGTATGCAAGTTCATCATATTCTTCCTTTTGTGCTTCTGTCGAATTTTCAGAAAATTTGCCATCTATGGTTTTTGAAATTTTTTGTTGAACCAAAATCCCTTTCATCTTTTGTTGCCAAATTGAAAAATCTCATTTTTCATTGAAAATTCCAATTTTGAAATGTAAAGACATTTTGAAAAACAGAATAACCAAAATGCATAAATAGGTCACACAAAATAATCATAAGGCAACAATATACACCGTTCTAGATTCCTAGAATTTCGTGAGACTCAAGATCTCAGATCAAGGGAATGTTCAAATATGTCAAGTCTATGTGTTCTAATGGAAAAACCAATGGAACACGAAGGTATGTTAACAAAAAATTCAAATTTTCATGTAATGCAGTCTCACATAGTGACTAAGCAACAATTACAGCACAAAAACAATTACCAACTTGCATTCAAATTCAACACTTCAAATAGAGCAAATAATTCCTAAATTTCTAGCGGAAGCAATAGTTACCCCTTCACGATAACCTCAATCTTAATGTCATCCCACACGATAGCGCTAATGTTGAAATTTAAACGAGATAAGTCAATTTACAGAGCCGACCTATCTGAGTTCGTAAATTATGAGAGATGAAAATTTATCACTTTAGGGCAACTACTATTCACCCTACAGTCTCCAGCAACTGCAACAACCAATCGAGCAAAAAATTGAATCACAAACACGCAAGGGCAAAATCATCCAGATTTTATCGTATCACCTGAAACAGAAAACTAACACCACAAACACGTTAAGAAAAATATTAAGATAAAACTGCCTGAAGGAAGTTTCGTCGGAGGAGCCCGCACGCCCCTCGTCGGAACTGCCACATGCCTCCGATGGCCGTCACCTCCACGTGTCGGACCTCCAGCAGCGCCTCCACCTGCTGATGCCTCCTGTGGTGTTGGATTCTTCAAATAGCCACTAGTTTGGCCGGAATTTGAGGTTGCAGGTCCGGATTAAAACTTGAAAAGTGGACAGATTTTTCCTGCCAGTTTCTACTGTGATTATGGGCAATTTTATGGCCTGAAATCCACCACAACCCGCTCTGATGTCATTTGTTGATTATTGGACTCCAATCACGCCAAAAACCGAGCTCAGTTAACAACCAATCAACACCACAAATCAACCAACCAATCTTCCAAACTCACGCCCAAAGCGGTTGCTCTCAATAGCCCACAAAGGGCTTGATGTAGAATATGTTGTAGCCTCAAAGGTTCAGCCACAAAGGCAAAGAAGGAGAAGAAGCAAGGTAGAGTCAAGTACAAAGCCAATGGGCGCCTTTTTTTTTCCTCTTTTCACTCGGTTGCCAACAATATTCACACACAGCATCAACACAAACGAGGCAGCCAATATAAAGGTAAGGTAGGTATGGGCTTTTTGTTTAGAAAGAATAAGGCCCAATAGGTAGAATACAAATGGGCTTCAACCGAAAAGCCTTCCAAGGTGATGGATCGGGTCATGAGTAACACTAATCATATTAGGTTACTTCAAATGACCCAAATAGGTTGTAACCTTGTAGGAATGGTTTGTTCGATTGTGGTGTCGACATTTCATTTCACTCATCGGCCAGAGCCTATGAAGTATAATCCAATACAAACCGGTTTAACATAATCGCCCGAATTTATTGGGTATCAAAACCCAACAAAATGATAGATCGTTATGTTCTTGGAATTGATCATCTTTATGCCAAACCCGTGTACAGAAATCTGAAGGTATTTTACTGTGTCGTGAATCATTGTAAATTCTCATACCATTCAATTCATCAGCACATAAACAACAATTAACATGTAGGAATGCAATATATCAAGCCATGGCCAAGTTCCAAGATAGCACCTTCTGGTGTCATGCACCTTTTGATCCTGAAGGTATTTCAAGGTAAGCAATATGCATATATTTCTTTTTGTTCTCCCTCAGTTTCCCTGTGAACTTATTCAACTGACATGCTTCAGGTAGTGATTTGAAGCCTGTTCTTTTAACCTTCGAATTTGCTGATTTTCTAATACAAATTTATATCTGCTGAACCTTCTAGTTTACATTGTTCTAATAGTTCACTAACAACTACTGTGAGCTGCATCATTGGACTTAAGTGTGGCCACATTTTTGTACAGTTGCAGGTGAGACACTGGAACCCATAGCTGCTTTTAATATATGATCCATTGTGATAAAATGAGATAGGTGAATATTCGCAAAGTAGTTGCTTGTTGATTTCCTCATTTTCTCTGACTTGGATTTGCTAAGCTCTTGACCAAAATAAGATCATGTTTGGGATAGGGGTGACAATGGGTTGCGTCGAGCCGGCTTGGCCCATTGCCCCATGAGCTCTGCTCGTGCTCTTAACGAGTCGAGCAGAAGCTTGACTCAGCTCGTGAACTCGTGGCTTGTGGGCCGAGTCGAGCTTCGGCTCGCGAGTTCGTCATTTTTTTTAATAATAAGATAAAGTCTTTAAAAAAAATACCTCAATTTGGACGAGCCAACGCCACAAGCCTCTTGTCAAAAAACGAGCCGAGCGGGCTCGGCTCGTGCTCGGGCTCATAAAAAAGATGGGCCCGAGTGGCTCGTTTTTGACGAGCCAAGCCGACGAGCTGCTCGACTTGATTGCTACCACTAGTTGGGGATATGTTTATAAATGGTTTAAATTACAAAAGAATAGAAAGGAGTGTTGAATAAGTGGATAGCATTTGTCGGTCCCTCAAAATGTGTCGATAAAAAGAAACTTGAGTATTTACAAACAGTTTATAAACACGAGCCAAGCATAGGCTGAGATCAAGTGAAGCTGACGTCACTGCTAGAAATTTGATTAATAAATTATGCGCCTATTTAATGCCCGTTTAGAATTCATAGGCCAAGAAACATGTCCTGTTACTAGCAAAAGATTATTTATTTATGAAAAACATTGTTGTGGAGCTTTCACCGATAAATTCTTTTTCAGGATCATAAAAAGTGGCTGCCTAGTGGTCCGTTTTCTCCTTTGCATTAATGGGTCTTAGTCTCTTCCTTGCCTCCATGGGTAAGCTTTCTTAAAGTTTATGGATGTTCTATGTATCCATATAGAATTAAAAGGAATGTTTGTCAGTCATTGCATTTGGTCAATGACTAGCAATCGTTGATACATACTGCCAAGATAAGTTACAATGTCAGCTAGGTGATACTTATAACTCCAGGTTCAGAAAATACCTTATTCCATCCATAATTACAGGTTGTTTATATTCTAGGACAAAGTTCTCTAGAAATTCTTTGGTGTTTGGCTATATACTTTCATGTATATCGTCAGAATTGTAAATACTTTTGGACATTCATGAATTAGGATCCATAGCTGTTTGTAGGCTCATAGTTTTATCCCTCCCATCCAAACCCCCAAGAGATGTGAGTTTTGGTATCCATAGAAGTAAAAAAAGCTTCGTTTTAGAATACATATATTAAAAATAGGCAGTTCTTTTTAATCATTCGACGAATGTCACTAGGTGCGTGTTAGGGAAAATAATGAAACTAATACTGCCTTCTGGCATATTTTACGGTGTTTTCTTCTTTTCAAGCATCTGCTCTTCTACTACTTTATTCATAGAGGAGCATGTTTTATTGTACATGTTTGGCTGGCAGCGACTAATGGACCATGTTAGTAACATGCATGTACATTTTTGCTGATAAGTTAAAATGATCTCCACCCTCACACCACTACCTGTCTATCTCCTCTTTCCACGTGGTTTATTATGAATTGATATATTTGTGTACTTGTTGGAGGCATTTGACATCTGACCTCTGAGGTCGTTAAGTACAATTTGTTGTATGCATTAAGTTCATGCCAATTTAAGTTCGAATATTTGAGATCAGCTCGTATTTGTTATTGTTGAAGTTTGACGGGACACAATGATTGAAGATTCCTTACAGAATGTACAAATTGTTAATCAACAAGTGACATTTGGAAGATCTTACATCAGCGCCCACCAATTCCATCAATCAAATGTCTTAGCTTCATTTCCTAATTAGTTCATTAATTGTTAAAGACCATACGTATGGTTAACTTATAATGATCTAACAGAGCCGAGCTCAGTAACCAATTCAAAAATATCAATGATGTACTTTCTCAGCTCGGTACTGTAGTTGATAAGACAAGGAAATGAAGAATGCATACTAACCCTTCCATATAAAAGGAAGAATGAGAGTCTTGGAAAAGAAGAGGGGAAAAAAAAAAAAAAGTTTTAAACACTTCATATTTCAAATATCTCCTTGATAAAAAAGGAAAAATGTTTGTAGTTACGATTGTAATTTGCAAATCATTATCAATAAAAATTTATGTTTACATTCTAAGTTGGTTCGAATCTTGTTCATACAATTTTTGACGTCAACAAAGGCTTTGAATACTTTGGGCTTGGATATAACCGATGTCAATGCAACTAGACATACAGGTCTGGTTTCAAACATCTTCAAATTAGAGTAACTCAAAATCATCGTTTTGAAGATTCTATTGATACGAGATTTCAACTTGTTTTTCTTTCTTTAGTTGACACAGAAAAAGGGATAGTGAAACAATTCAAGCCAATCATGTCAGGGAGTCATTGCCGGAGTTGACGCAAAATCCATCCAGAATGTCGGCTGAGATAGATAAAACATCAGAGAACGGTAACACGGATCCTGATTATCATCATCATTGCCACCTTCACCAAGACTACAGCCATCCCTCCCTCCATAACTCCTAAATGAATTCTCACCCAGTGCAGCGCCTCTATCACCATGTAATAATTGGGGGCTCCTTGTTTTCATGTTTTCCTAGTGAAGCAGGTAAAGACATGAAAACTTGTCCCACAATAAAATGAGACTAATGTAAACTCCTATGGCAAAATTCAATGAGTACCAAATCATTTGTGACGGATAAAACTGAGTTCTCCACAAATATTACTTTGTCCATCCAAGCAAAATAATGTCAAAATTGCAGCGTAATTCCAACATCTTAAACCTTAAAACGAAGCAAATGCCTAAGAATTTGCTATCAAAATAATAAACATGGGAAGATTTAGATTGCCATTTCACGGCAATACACTAGAGACCGATCGATGCTGCAACATTAGGGAAAAATACCCTCATTAAGCAGTCGTACCTTCACCTTAAATTAATTGATAATTAGTCTCGTCAAACAACAATGATTTTAAATCAACCTTGAGCGCATAAAGAAATTTATTTTTAGTGTAACGAAAGGAAGAGACGGGATTCTGAGTTCTAATACAAAACAGTAAAATCACAAATGCTCAAAGTATAAAACCAGAACCTCATATGAGATTCGGACATGAAGGCAAAAATCCACTGTAGAGAAGTTGCCCCCTTCATATAAGAAAATGAAATGTTCTTGATGGTTAAGGTGTAGCTCTGCAAGAGAGAATCCTTCAGTCCAACAAATTGCAGTTTCTCATCACTAGAACTCATCATCATCCTCCTCAGCTATATGCTTAGCAAGCTCTTGCTCTTGCTGTTGTCTCTCCCTTCTCTTCTCTGCACTTTCCTTCTCTTTGTGGGAATTAGGAGGGAATCGAAGGGCACGAACTGCCTCATTATGCATATTTAGGCAGAAAGCAATTCTTGAGTTGAAAGCAATTTGAGGCTCATTTGTGGAGTAGATATCCCCAGTTTCCTTTGATATCATACAGCCATTAGCATGATCTAGTGTGGCATCAATTGCACCATCGCGAATTGCTTTGGCTACAATACTCTCAGCATCAGCAACAGGGTTTGCAGAATCTAATTTCAGCTTTTTAGCAACATCAGCAAGTGAGATCTGGGAGTATGAGATACTGATGTTGCGGAGCCCAGTTCTGATGACATTATGGCGCAGCCTGACAATTAAATTGTTAGTACGGTCTGCACTAAAAGTGCTAGCAAACCTCTCAGCAACAGTTTTAAACAGCTTCAGATCTCCAATCCGAACAGCCTGAAAATGCAGATATTACTAGAAAAGGTCAAATGAAGAGGCTCGGGATACAATACGCAGCTTTATCTGAAAAGATTTTCTAGGCATAATGTAAACACCAAGGACATCAAGGATTTACTACAGAATTTTATCGTAAAATCTATTCTGTCACCAGCCAGTAAGTTGACCGCAGCCATCAGATCAACAAGTTAACTAGTTAAGTCTAGGACATATGTGGGATCATTAAGTCTAGGACTCATCAATGTAAGCACAAGTTTTCAAATTTAATACACCATACTCACATTTGTAAGCTCAAAGTATGGCCTCAAAGCTTTTTCCATCCCTTTCTGCATAAAAACAGTTCTCTCAGGAATCTCTCCCAGTAGTAAACGGACAATAACAGCCCACTTGTTGCATTGAACTCGGAAACCAAGAGCAGAAACAGGTGCTTTCCTGGCAGCTTGGAGAAGGGACTCTTTAGCATCAGTGTACTCCAACTGAATTGTCCTGATCTTTCCAAGATAAAAGAGATACCGGCAAAACTGAAATAAATGGCAGAGAAAATCAGAATTAAGAGCTCACACCTAGATATTCAAAAGTTGAATCTGCACTAATCACAGTGATGAATTAAGAACGAAACCAAGTTATAGAAGAACAACATTCTCGCACATGCCTGAAGCAAGCAGACAGAAGCATTATAACCAGTATGCAGATATGTCAAGTATTTATCAAGAGTTGAATCCAAAACAGCATAAGAGACTGTGTCATATATAAGAGTATCACCACAACAGCTCGAGTGCCCAATGTTGTTGCCAAAACACCACAACAGCATCTGCTTACTACCCTAAAAGCTTATTAACATTTTAAACTGTGCAAGTCCCTAACAGATGAAAACAAATTTCCTCTTAGATATAAGACTTGTGATGTATGCCACTATTGTCATCTCTCTGTAATAATATTACAAACAAAATTTCATATTTATGTCTCACTATAACTAGAGATAAAGGGTATGCAACAATCTCGACTCAAATATGGAAATAAAATAAAATAAAAAACTAAAAGTGGGAAAGAAATTGTGAGTAACAAAAAGATGTGTCACCCTTCAAGGAAAAAGGAAAGGAAGCATATTTCTTAAAGGTTGATGTAAACAACTGAAGGAGCATTATGCTGAAAATTGCCTGCTGATTTGAGTGAGCTTCAAAACGAGGAGCCTTTGACCTCAGCTTCTCCGCTTGATCATATAGGTTGTAGTGGAGGTAATTCCTTAAAAGCAGATTAAGAAGTGTTTCCTGCATTTTTAGCAAACACAGAGTATGAGAACACCACCACGATAACAAACTTTATGCTTGTCCAATGAGTGACAAACCTGTCCCAACTCATCATGGCGCAAAGTTGCAATCCGGTGCAAAGCAAGGAGATTACTGTTAATAAATGAGGATCTCTATGAGACATTAACATAAAAAAAGAAATCCAATTATGAGCAAGAAAAGACAGGAAAATAACATTCAACTGTTTTTGTTCCCTTTTGCCCAAGTTGTTTCAAAACATACAAAATGCATGTGTTATCCTAAGGTCAGGCATCATAGACATTGCAAGGACCTTAGAACTGGCAGAAACATAAGTCATACCCACGAATTTCAGCAAGATCACCAGTAAGCTCATAGCTGAGAGAGTAGTAGAAGTAGAGTCTAGCTGCTATGACATCAACAGTTCGCCTATTCAGATTCTTTACCCGTGCAATGCCTGCCGAAGAACAAGCTTTAGCCTGAAGAACAACAAAGAAAGTTCAGAAATAGTTTCATAAGCATTACAGACATCATTAATGATATGCAAGCCTATGGGAAAGCTTATACCTCACTGTATCTCTTCTGATCAATCAGAAATATTAGAACAAGTAAATAGCAATAGATCTCAAGCTCTGGCAAGGAATGCTTTACAGGAACTTGAGTTGTCGATGATGCAGTATCAACTTCCATATCGTGCTCATCCTCCTACAAGTTACATTGAATTTTGTAAAACATGGAACTTAATACATGAGATGTAACAATAATAAATCATCCACCTAAGGAAACTTCCACATCATCTTTTATTATACAATAAATCGATGTGAAATGGTGACTGCTTTAATCTACTATTATTGCAACACCATATTAATGATATAATCCTGTTCAAGATTCTATAGGCATATAAACTTCATAAAAATTAATCACTCACCCATTCCACAAATTGAAAGAGATAATGAGGCTCGAGAAAACAAATTAATCTTTGTTTTTATCACTTAAATTCGTCAGCATTTACACAATTACTACAAAGAAGTAATATCATATGAGAGTAAGAGATTCTGAATATTAACTATGGTACATTGAAAAAATAACCACATAACAGTAAACAACTTATTAAGCGCATGTAAACTAAGTTAGTGCAAAATAAGTACAACTCAGATACAGTAAATTTCAAAAGTTGTTTCTTCCACTTAATTCTCTCTTATAGAGAATTCTTGTATAAGCAATCACTTAATCAATTCATGCACTACAGTTCCCCCATTTTAATAGTTATTCATTCGAAAAAAACTGTCTTGTTCACCTTGGGAAGGTAAGAAGATAGGCGAGAATGCGCTTCAGATCCCGGCACAAGCACAAAATTGAGAAATGCAGAGAGCACAGAAGCCTTGAACTTCGTCCTCAACTGAATCGTGGACCTAATCGCCCTAACAATTCTCCGAACCTCGCGTGAATAGGCCCCCATCTCAATCAAGGACATTATCTCCTTCAACTCTAAAGAGAGACAAGAAAAAATAAATAAATAAAATCAATACATTTAGCTACCCCAGAAAGTAAATCAAAATGCATTTATAAATACTTACGCTGGAAAGTGGAGGGAGCAGTGGAGGGCACGGAATTGGAGGGGGCGGACTGCTCTTTCATCTCAACGTCTTGAGTCATCTTGGTAAATATCTGACAAACAGACGTAGTTATAATCGAAATATAGAAAATGCATATAAAATCTGGGAATTCAATATTGGCTTTCCAGATTTATGGAAGCAAGGGGAAACTAGGGTTTTTGATTAATTTCTTAGGCTGCAAAATAAGAAGAAAAAATTACTGAATTTCAAATGTTAAGAAAATACGAGCTTGAATCCGAACCTGAGATTCGATGAGTGTGAGATTTTTGAAGAAATCTTGGAATTCGTAGTGGACTCCGGGGGTATTTTCTCCAGTTAATCAGAAAAATGAGATTAATATCTTGAACGACTAGGGGACTCTTTAGTCATTTCACGCATTTTTCTTATGCAGCAAGCCATTTTCTCCTCTCCCTTATATTTGAGATAATTACTCTTATAGTCCTCTCATTTCTGATTAATACATCCACGCCTCCTGTAATTTTGAAAATTTTCAAAAAGACCCCTGATTTCAGCTCTGTACTAACGCATCCCCTAAGTATCATTATTATTATTATTATGTACTTTTATTTTTATTCAAACGTGTAGTCAAGTTAACAGCATTAATAGAAAATCTGTTAATTCAAATACGCATATTTTATAAGGCAGTTTAGCAAATAATTTCGACAATGAGCTCAATAATTAGCGCCATTTCTAGCTTATTTCTCTTTTTATTCCAAAGAGAGCAATGCTTATCCACTTGAAAACCAATGTAGAGGAAACACACATCAAATCAAATTACAACATATTTGGTCGAGCTTAAAAGCCTTTTTTCAGCTTTCAACTTCTGTTATCAAGAAACTGTAAGTTTGCCACAGTCAAAACTAGCTTTCTTCAACAGTGTCCCAGCCAAGAATTTAGCCAAAATATTGTCTCTCAAAAAATTCATCACAATCCCATCACTCTGTTGAATAAACCCTACCATATATGCAGTACTGATGAGATCAAAACCTCTCCATCTCCTCTCTTTAGCAAACTTCCCCAATGCTGTCTTGATCCTTTGGTACTCAATTTCTTCAGCATTTTCTTGCTTTACACTCTTTGAGTTTTCTCTCAATCCTTCAGCCAAAAGCCGGGCCAAGACGACGCCATCCTCTATTGCAGAACAACCGCCTTGGCCAAGGTCAGGCGTCATGGGGTGTAATGCATCCCCAGCTACACATGCATTGTCTTTACTGATATTTCCCCATAGCAACTCCCAAGGATGTCTGAATCTCAATGGTGAACACAACATACTGTTCAAATCAGTGTTCTCAAAAACAGCCTTGATATTATCAGAGACATTTCCAAGCTTGCTCAACAAGAATTGTTTCATCCTAATTGAATCTTTCTCTCTATCTTTGTCTGCAAAAGTTTTTGTTACAAAATAGTCAAATTCAGAATCTAAATTCATTTCATTATGCATCGCAAGTTAAATGAAACCATCCAAATTTTACAGTCACCTCTGTGTGGGAGCTAGTTGCAGATTTTCACTAAAAATTGAGACAAAAAATTTGCAATGGAGATCTTAGACCTCTGCCTATGTACTTTCGTATAATGGCTCCCCTAAAATCCATATAATCGAAATATTAAACTAAAGTCATTCACTTAATTGGGACTATTAAAGATTTTTATACACTTTCTTTTTAAGTGGTGGACTTTCATGAAATTCGTGAACTTTTATAAATGTACATGGAATTAATTGAAGTCTTTTGTAATCTTCTATAAACTTTCGTTTAAAATGTCTAGATTATTAAAAAATTTATATGAGTTTTGAAAACTTTAATTTGAAATCACATAAATACAATGCAATAGTTAGAAGTTATTACATATGAAGTGGAGGTCCGATCCCCAATATCCCCTTTTCCCTTCCTCATATAATAGAAAACATTTTTAAACGAATACAAAATTCACCTTATAATTCAGTATTCTTTAATAAAAAATGAAAAAATTAATGTTTAATATTATCAATAACCAAGCAATATATTTAAAGTTTTTAATCATAAATTAGTCTTTTTTTATATAGAATTTAATTACAAATTCATCTTTTTCGTAAAAATTGAATGAAAAAAAAAGAGAGAGAGAGAAAAAAATATAAGAAATTTTTAATTGCAATTTAATTTTTTTTCCATAGAAAATGGATAGAAACAACAAAAGAGAGAGAGGTATGAGGAAAATAGAAACAAATATAATTAGTAGAAGGAAAAAGTAAAGAAAAATATTAAAAGAACAAAAATAAATATTAAAAAAATTATTTCTTGAAAGTCTCCTAGAATTTAGGGTTGAACGAGACACTGATTTTGAAATTATATTTTTGTACATTTTGCTTAAAAGTTAAATCACTTGGAGATTTTTATAAAAGTCATTGATAGACAAGTACTTATAAAAAGTTTTAATTGAATATATTTTGACTTTTAAAGATTTTTTAGAAATCTATTAAAGTCTCTTTTGAATAAAATAAATACTTTTAGAGAGTCATAAAAATCTACATCTAATACTTCTAAATTTTTTAAACCCCAATTGAATACACTCCTTAAAATTAACATTACACTATGAATATCACATATACACCTGTAGTTGCAACTCTGTTAGAAGGAATTACACTTTTCACAGTATAATATCAGGAATATATGCCTGCTTAACTACTTAGCCCATGTTCGACAACCATTAAATAGAAAAAAGGCATGTTTTAAATAGTGATTTTTAAGAGAATGTGTGGTTAAAAATTGAGTAGTGCTATTAGCACTCTGGTGTTAAAACATAAGTTTAAGTGGCACTAATGTGATATTAAATGAGAAGTACAATTAAATGACTCGCTTAATTGTACCTCTCATCGAGCTTATCACATCACGCTACCTAAACTGGTGTTGTAGCATCACGGTGTTAGACAACATTATTCTTAAAAAGATAGAAAAATTTTTAAGTTTACGTGCAAAATATTTTATTGTGTTAATATGTGGTTGAAAAAAAATATTGATTTCATTTTCCCATTTAAAATGCAGATTTTCAAAAGAACAAATAAGAGGTGTACATGTAAGAGAAAAAATTTAATTCATTTACCTTGGCCAGAGGGACTGTAGGTAAAAAACCAGTAAACACTATGATCATCACATGGAAGGACACCATATCTGAAACCCTTTCCAAAGAATTGGAAGAAGTTTGGCTCAAAACCATGGCCATCTTTAAAATCTAAAAAACCTCTAATGGCTGATCGCCCCACAAAAGCTGGCTTACTGAGCCCTAGAAATTTCGCCACCTCCGAGTTCACCCCATCACACCCAATCAAAACCTTGTATATAATATTCAGGAAAGCAAGATCTAACTAGAGTTAATTAGTTCATTCAAAACTTGAAGTCCAATTCTGAGAAATTTATATCCCAATCCAAATTAGTTACCTTAGTTTTGATGACAGTTCCATCTGAAAGACGAATAGACTTAAAGAAACGAGCATCCTGAATATGAACCACCTTGGATGAATATCTAATGGTACCTCTAGGAAGTTCATTTTCCAGAATTTCCAGTAGCACCTTCCTGTTTACGCACCTGACATCATGATCCCTGCATGTAGACCACAATATTTGAAGTAAACGTACCTATTTGAATGTTAGCAACTATGTCACAGCCAATTGGAAAGCTTGGTAGGTTCGGAACTTGCGTGAAATATTAGTAAACCTTTGTCCATCTAAAACTTACTTGAAAGATATTTCTGAAGTTGAAAGCCCAGAAACCACGGATGTAGTCAAAATTCTGTAGAATTCATCAAATAATATATACTTCAATCAGATCAGAAAGATAACATCCAAATATATATATATATATATATATATATATGTATGTATATATGTAATTACCCACTAAGTTGGTTGTGCTTTTGACGAAGGATGTCCCCAATGCCGATAGCATCCATTGCTTTCCATGCATTCGTCCACATTGTAAAAGCAAATCCTGTAGTTCGCAATCTATCTGATGATTCCAATACCAAACTCCGGAGTCCCAATCTACAAAACAAAGTATAACCTATCTGGTGAACCACTTCATCCCCCCCAAAAAAAAGAGGACTTTTAATATCATCCTCGTTCACATGCACACCTGAAGGCTAACAAGACTTGAACTCAAAACATCTATCTACTTAAATTATTTATATGAATTTACTCTTCAACGCTGATCCGTACAGGAGACTAACATTTTTCTTTTTCTGATTTAGTACTACCTCTACTTTGTAATCTGTCTTACCAGACATTAACTGCACATCATTTTACCTAATTGTAAACATAAAAACAAACACCATAAAAGTAAAACTACATTTGATTGATTTAAAATTTGGAATTCTTATCATACCAAGAATCAGAGTGAACATATATTCAGACAAAATATTTGTACCTGTGAAGTCCTAAAGCCGTAGTTAGACCAGCTATTCCAGCGCCAATGATCACTATATCTTCCACAACTTCTTCCATGATAAACTTTTGACAGTAAACAAAAATAGGATAGAGCAATATTGAGAAGCCCAGAATTGGAATACTAATGTATCAAAAGTATGCATGTAGTGATAAAAGTTTTTCTTATAATTTATAATGCCAAAGATAGGGAGATGAGTGTAATTAAGTTTTAATGACGACAGCCTATACGTATATAAAGTTGAAAGGGGTCAATATGCTTCTTTTTTATTATTATTATTATTATATAAAAGGCAATATTCAGGAGAAAAAACAAAAATTTATTTTGGAAACATCCAGAACAATCGTAACTAGTGAAGGCTGTTACTCCTGTGTCTATATGCTACAAGAATTATTCTGAGAGCAAATATAATATTCAAGCTTAGCTGCTTTTGTAATTCTTGAGTATTAAAGTGTTTAAATTGGTAAGTGCTTGTAATGGAATAAACAGTAGTTGAAATTACATGGATTATTGTTCTCGAATAGAACAAAGTTGCAGTATCAACTATCAAGTCAAGTGACAAACGGTCACCTAAATAAAATTTTGCTGCAAGTTCAATAAATATAAAATGAAACTTAACCTAAAAGAAATTTAACGATGCAGACAAACACGTGAAGAGTGACACCAATAATTCCGAAGTTAAATTGGGAGAAATCCGTCGGTACTCGTTCAATCTTCACAATAATACGTCATATCCTAGACTATTTTATATGGTCAAATGAAATCCTTGTGCAGAGATTAAAAAAAAATTCAATCATAAAGGAAATCTGACCTCTCCATACATTGCTAGTTACGCTAATTCCTAAGCATACTCGATAACAAATGAAAATCCAAATTAAGGTGAAAAATAAAGATATATATAGTATATACAACCCCCTTGAAGAAAAAGAAAGAAGTAATTAATATAAATCTATATATATAGTATACATGTAGGGCCTATATTTAAATCCAAATTCATTCATAGCCAAAATACAAAAATAATTGCAAATTTCCAGTCAGAATTGAAAATTGAACTGCATAATATGATGCCTAGATCCCAAAACTAACCGAAAAATAAAATACACGAGGAGGCAAATCATTAACTGAAAGCTACAGAGCAAGCTATAGCCCTTGCGGTATTTGGTGTTTAAAACCAACAAAGCGAGATAATATCGACTCGCATCTAGTCCAGTCCATCACCCTAGCATAGGAAAAAAAGCTACCAAGAAAAGGGATAACATTTGTGATCTTTTGCAACTGCACAAGAACCCCCAAAAGCCATCTGCAATTTCCACAAATAGTCCTTCATCTGCTATTGAGGAAATTTATCCTCATAATTCTGGGGAAGCTGCACAACAGGAAAAATTTCAAGCTAGTGCCTAATTTCCAAGTGAATTAGAGCAGAAGCCTTGAGAAGTTAAAACGAGAAAGGGGGTTTTACCAAAAATGTTGCAGTGATCATTTTCCCAGCAAACCATCTCCCATGGAGTGCCTGCTGTGCAGCAATTGCAGATTGAATATTTTCAAACCGCAAGTATACATACCCAGCAGTATTCCTATTTGTCAAGAACGGTGTTAGTACAATGCACAACATATTTAAACCAAGGGTAAGTTTTCGGGCATATTTTTACAAAAAAAATGCATTTCCAGAAAATCACAAGAAAGTCCAATTCAAGGGAAAAAGAACCTTTACGTGGGCAATATCAAAACTATAAAATCAATTCGCGCGGTGACCTGTTATAAGTTCCCCAGCCCCGCCCCNTTGTCAAAAATTAAATAATCATGCAATCATCACTAATAATTGTCAAAAGTTAACAAATCATTGCCAATTGATTTTAAAATCATGCAAAACTACTTAAATCATGCAACCCACTTCTTGAACCATGGAAAACCACTATCAACCTTAAAATCACGCAGAGACCATGTGAGCAACCTTTCTGTAATTTTTTTTCCTTTCTTTCAATTTGATCGTCTCAAATATATATCTTAATGCATTGAAAAAAAAACTGAACTGATGAAAAAAAGTAACACGACCTAAATTTGTTTTTCAGAAACTGATGAACATAGACACATAAACTTTTTTTTTCCTTCCAGAAACGATGAACAGAAAGGAATTTGATCCACCAAAAAATTCGATTTAAGCTTGTTGGGGAAAATTAGAGAATCAAAGTAAATCAAACCAAGACTGAAGGCCAGTGTTTACACGATTTCCTTAAATCGAATTCGTCGCCTCACCGGGTGCAAAAGATTTTGATCGGTATTCGTTTCCCAAGATACAATCAATTGTCGGTTCACGCTGCACAACGTTACTGACCTACGAACTAGCTGTGTCTATCTCTCAAAGAACGTTAGCAAAGGAGGAAGATGAACGCAACCGATGCTGTTGTTTTTGGTTTTTGTGTTTATATTTTTTAACTGAGAATGAGGTTGGCTTTATATAGATGAGCTACTTGGATTTCCATAACCATAGCATTAATTTCCATTTAGTAACAAATAAAACAGCTGAAATTCAAACGGGTAATGAAGAATGAGATTTAGCCCCTGTCTGGGAGAAATTTTCAAACCAATTACAATTGTTTTTTTTACCGTTACCCAGCAAAGCAGCAGCCATATTTGACTGCTCCTCTGTAATGTGGTCCCCACTTCTTGACTGTAACGGTCATTTTCTGACTAAAAATTTGATGAAAATTTCTCCCAGTCACGGGCTATATATGAAATATTCAGAAAAAACGATAGGTTGGGAAGTTATTCGATGAACTATAAAATATTACTCGTATAAATATTTCCAGTAAAAGACAAAAAGCTTTTCGCACTGAAATGACAAAACTATACATGCAAATGCAAAAGTGCTACTTAACCAGTTTCTCCTTTGTTTCAATGAGGCCATGATATAATTGAGAAGAAGTTCTAGACAATAGATAGGAATCTTGCCTTGTGGCCAAGCCAGAGTTTACATGCATATAAGAAAGATCGAAAAGGAGCATCATCAAAGGACCATATATCTCAAGAATATGATAGCTCGTATTGTATGCATGTGTACTTTATTTTCCTTCTATCTAGAACCGAGGCCTGATGCGCAATTTCAGAACATTATTGATGTTCATAAATGGATTTCAATAGAAGCTTCTACGAATTAATATTTTATGTACGAACATCCAGAATGTATTTGATCTTTGCAAACGGTCATAAGAACGTATTGTCTATAGGGCAAGGGAAGCTATCATAAGCAGATAGAGCAAAGAAAATATGGGTTAGGGCATATGCTAATACTCCCTAATAAGTAGGGGGACTAACCAATCCATTGCCTTCAATATCATCAAAATCAGCAACATTTGCTCCAGCATCTTGCATTGCAGCTTGATCCGTAACAGCAGAGACCTAAAAATTGAGAAAAGAGAAAGATATAGATTACCAACATAAGCAAATCTAATCCAAGAATTTCTGGTAGAATCAGATAATTGTACCCATACACACAGTGTGCAAGCAAAAGAGGATAAAATAGAACAATTTACCAAGATAGAGGATAACATGTCAATATGTAAAACTTTAAGAAAATTAAATAATTTAAAGCTATGCCTTATAAGATAAACCATGCACGTAAACTGTTCACAACTTGATATATCAGAGATGGACATGCTTCGATTGTAGTAGAATTTTAGAACTCACGAATGTATAAAAATAAAAACAAGACGATGTTATATCTAATAAGATTTGAGATACAAAAAGAAGAAAGAGATTTCTAAGCACGTCTAAATCAACTATCCAGTGATGAAGCAATCAACTATGTCAAAATCAATACGAAATACCATCGATTGCATGCGCACAATATGATCCATTTATAGTTAATATGTAGACGTCCCCGACTTGATAGACCACATCCATAACCTTCTCTGACCAAAGCAAGGTCCCCAAATTGATAGACCACATCCGTAACCTTCTCTGACCAAAGTTTCCACAGTGATTCCTTCCCAGCCAACTATTCCTTTATAATACAAATCCAGCAACCATCAATACTATTGGGTGACAGTTCTCCTTACCAGTCAAAAGTTAGCTCAATAATACCTAAATACACTTTGGACCACAAAAAAGAGGCTATACTCGAAATGAGACCATTTCATAGCAGAAAATAAAGGTCTATGACAACTTTTATACATCTCCCTTGGAAGTAATTGCATAAAAATGAGATTAATGTTGTATAGGAGTTGAAGGCAGAAGAAATAAATTACTGAAAGTTTCATTACCTTGATAACTCGACCTGCAATCTCCAGTTGCCCATTTAAATTTTGTGCAGCCTTGGCATCTTCAAGACGTGCAAACTGCAAGGGAACTATGTTATGTATGCATTCATTATCCAGAAGTTGCAAAGGTTATCATGGAATCTAAATTCAGAACTACTGTTATCTCATGCAATATCACGCCTGACAATCGTTGTTTCTTCCCCAAAGCAGTTTTTCTTAGCAAGTACAACAGCAAACTAAACAAACAAACTGTCCTAAGAATGCTTATATTAGAAAATATCAAACTCACCTGTACAAAACCATAACCTTTGCAATTGGCAGTTTCAGGATCAGTGGGCAGCTGCACCAACTCCACAGAGCCAAAAGCTTCAAATACCTAAATTTTAGGTGCAATATATGAATCTCTTTCTTGTCAAAAAGGAGACAGGTCAAGATATGAAAAAACGAAAGGAAAGAAACCTATAAATATCTCTATATTCCACTTATATCACCATTTTAACATCTTATCATAAGCTCATAAATATACTACCTGACGAAGTTGATCTTCTTTTATGGTAACAGGTAGATTGCCAACATATAGCTTTCTATCTTCCGAAACAACAGATATAGTAGACTGAACAAGGTTCTTTTCAGCTTCTGATGGCTTAACCATCACTGGTACACCAAGTAAAGGCTGACCAGAAAGTGCTATTGCCATAGGAACTGACATTACATCATAAAATTCAATGTACCTGCAGAAGTAGCAATAAAGATTTGAAAATTTATCTTCCCAGGCATGCTTTATGAAGGCTGCATCAAACAAATCCCCAAACCCTTCAAAGTGCTAAAGCATATACAATGCTGACATTTCACAAAAACATAAAATTAGTGACACTAATTTAGTTCATTCCAAAGGACAATATCATTTGAATTCTTCAAGCATCACCTCTCACAGAATACCAAACAAGAAGCCACAAATCCAAAGCACGTGAAGCCCCTGTTTGATCCTCATTTTCTAAAATTCATTTTTAACTACACAATTCATGGGATCCAGAACTTTTATCAACTTTTCAACCACACAATTCATCAACTTTTATTATTAAGATCTAGTAAAAAACTGATTTTTAGCTAAACCAAACATGGGTAAAATAATCTTACAGGGAAAATTCACCAATAACACTGGACAAACACTGCTCATTTTTTTGGCTAACTCATTGCCCCTAATTATATCGCCGTTGTCTCTGTACTTTTCAACTTTGATGTTGAATTCCAGGAAATGCATCCAAAAAGTTAACAAGGTTATTATGGTCACACTAAATCCACAAATTTTATTGCAAGACGTGATAGTACCATTCTCATTATCACGAATTCTGGTCCCTCCCCAATCCTGTGAAACATTGTTCAAAGATACTGTTGCTTGACCATAAAACTTTGTCGAGATGTCAATTGATGAATCAAAGTAACAAAACCACATCTTTGGAAAAAATTTATATATACATAAATATATTCCACATCCAATAATAAATAACTAGGGAAGCAAAGAAAAGTATTTACCCAATTCCTTTGGAGCGTCTGGAATTGCGGTCCATGATGAGGTGTACATCTCTGACCTGAAATTGTCAAATAAGTCAACAGTAATAAAACTAAAAGATATAAAGCCCTTGTTTGGAACCCATTCTCATTCTCATTTTTTTCCTCTTTCTTCTTATCAAAAAAATTCCTTAGCCCTTGTTTGGAACCCATTCTCATTCTCATTTTTTTTCTCTTTCTTCATTTCAACCACACATTCTCCAAATAAAATAATATTACACACAAATCTAAAACTTTTCATCACTTTTCCACCACACATTTTTCCATCAATCACTATTCCAAAAATTTTATTCTCTTTAAAATGGGTTTCAAACACAACCAAAACTACTAGGACTTCTGCAATTAAAATTTGGCAGTGTGCATCGTCAAGAAGGTTAAATGGGGCAGGCATGCATCAATAGTTTAAAGGGCTGACATGCAACATAGTTAAAAGGGCTTAATATGGACGCAATCACGCAATGAACATACACATAAATAAAAATAAATAAAAAAATAAAAAGAGAGAAATTAAAAAACTACAATAAGTTAACATATCAGTCAAAGCGTCAGAGAACTACTGCTGACAGTATACATATTAACAAAATACAGCATGACAGAACTTAACAAAACAACATGCATCAACCTTGCCAGCCTTGGAGAAGAATTCATAGACATCTCTTTCAACTGCCTTCAAAGAAATCTGGAAATTGCACCAGAGTACGAGTGAGGAGATATCCAGATATAGGCATAAGTATTGCAAGAAAAGCTTAAATGTATAGTTAAATAACCTGATAAGCAAAAACTGTTCTTTGATCTCTTTCAGGATCTGCTTCTGGCTTTTCCACCTCTTTCTTCTTCTCTTTGTATCTTCTGTAAAAATGATTAGAAAACAAACAAATTATTTCAATTACTAATTGACCCCAATCACTGATAAACTTGCAAATTATGAAATGAACAGCAGCCTGGAACATCCACAGAGCAAAGTTTGAGTGAGCGCTTTGCTCCTTAATATACAAAACATGTATGCGGAGAATTCCCTCATTCATAAAAGAGAAAATCCCAAAGGGAAGCTAGAATTTCTTCTTAAACTGGTCAAAGCCATGTATCATACCCCTGCAGGTGAACTCCATAGAGTCAACAAACTGTACTAGGGTTTTCATTTGGTCAAAAAAGAAACATCTTGATGAGAAAGCAACGAGACAAACCTGGAGAACAAAGTAGCAATTAAGAGAAATGAACACTGAAAAACTTCAGGCATTGAATTAACAACAGGCTTGTCCCTTCTATGCTGAACCTAATTTTACATTTTGCATCATTGTATTAAAGAGCAAATTTATTATCATAAATGATGGAAAATATATCAACGTAACAAAACGACCTAGCTTAACCAAAAGAATTGCCCCCAACACTCAATCGTCCAATCTTTTACATGCACAAATATAAACGAAGATATAAACTACACCAAAGCAATCGAGCACATCCATCATCACCTTTCAAATGCTATTACCTCAAAAGCAGGAAGAAGAAGAAGAAGAAGAAGAAGAAAAATAATGTTGTGTAACTGCTACACAAGTTAAACGCTGTACAGAGAGACTGCTAATTGAATGAAATATATGTAAAATGGTACACAACGACACCCCTAAAATTCAACTTTACCAGTTTAAAATTTTTAAGAAGTGACAAACATGGTAACACTTGTTTCATTCAACTTAAACCCTTTGGATATAGAAACGAGACTAATACATACAGAAACACGAGCCTATACAAAATAAGTAAATAAGAATTAATGAGATATAAGCAGGTAGAGGAACCGAACCAACATCTTCAGCTGGAAGGCTCAGGGGTACGTTGACGTTGATTCAGCATTCTATATAAAATACATACAACATTTTCCGCGAGTTGGCAGACATCCGTATATTATGTACATAAATATAACCGCCACAACAGAAAAACAGAAACAAAAACTCCATGGGGAAAAATTAGAAATAATAGTATAGTACCTCCAACAGAGAAAGTCGCAAATTAAACCTTATTCTCAAGTATTATACATACGCAGAACTTTTAAGAATAAGATAAGAACAGGCACACATCACCATCTTCATAGTCTAGAAGAAATTTTGAACTCGATGGAGTCGCTTGTAACGGGAATTATTTCATTTTGCGAAATGAAGCAACTCAAAATATTTCCTCCCCAGTGCAGTGGATAATAATCAAATAAATAGCTTCAAAAAAAGCTCAAACCAACAGCTAGACCATCATAATTTTTCAAAGGGTATTTATCAAGATTTTAGAAGTCAACCAACCAGAGTTGAGCTTCAACTCCATTTATAATTAGTACCTTCATAAAAAATAATGTGAAGTGAAGTAATGGATGAATTTATAACCATTCCATTTGACCAATTGATATGTTTCAACACCAATTTCCTTCTAAGAAAGATAGCATAGGTAGCATTTGCACTGTCAATGCAAGAGAAACCGCGAAGATATGGCATGATGGCCAAAATTAATGAAGAAATAGAGCATAAATATAGAAATTATAAGCCTTAATTTCCATGTTTAATAAACATGTTCAAATCAGTAAGTTCAATATTATAATTATAAAAGATACTTTATAGACTTTTAAATAAAGAAGAGCGGGAGCATTACCTGCTTTTATGATCTCCATCTCTAAACTCCTCCCTTCCTCTTTCTTTATAGTCCCCATCTATACTCCTTTCCATATCCCTACTTCTCTCCCTCTCCCGATCATCCCAATTTCTTTCTGAATAACTTCTGCTCCCCCTCAAGCTCTCGTGCTCCCGCTCCCTGTCTCTCTCTCTCCCATATTCACGGCCATGCTCTTTCCTGTCTCCATCACGATAACTCTCTCGTTTCTTGTCGATGTCCCTCTCTTTGTCCATTTCTCTTTCTTTCTCTTTTCCACTGCCCTCCTCCTTGTCTCTGTTTCTATGCTCCCGCCTATGCTTATTATGTCTATCACTGTCACTCTTCTCCCTATCTCTTGATGGAAGATGACCCAAGCTCCTTTCTTTCCTGCTATCGCGAGACTCGTCCCTTGACCTTGAATGGTTCGTCCGCTGATCCAAGTCATTGTCATTACCTTCACTTTTGTGCTTTGAACTCTGACTTCTATCTTTCTCTTTGGATTTCAAATTGTCCTCACCTCCATTCATAATCTCCTTTGACTTTTTAGGTTCTGGATTTTCCACCATATTCTCTAAATATTCATACTCGTCGAAATCCATTTTTAAAACCTTAACTCGCACAGGGAGAACCTTCTGCGAAAGCAATCAAACTAGAAGATATTAAAATCCCAAACAGATACTTTTGGGAAACACAAATCCAAAAAAGAATTAATCGCAAGTTCATAGCCCAAATTTCTTAAATTGAATGCATCTTTTCTTTGCGGTTTCTTATGCGGTATACGTATAAAGTTTAGATAAATATTTAGAAATTTTTCGAGATACCATAAATTGTTTAAATAATAGTTAATTTTTAGCCGCTTGTCATTAGAACTGATACTTATGGCAACATAATGTTAATTCATAATTTCACAAGAAGATTATACGAAAAATCGAATCAGTACTGCTTTTCAGAAGCGAGAGGGAAGACAAATATTTCAAAACCCTAATTTTAACGCGAGCAATCAAAACTAAAAACGAAAATTATTACAGTAGTATACCACACAGCAGATTAACAGTAGTAGGGTTTAATCAATCGAGAAATGTTTACCCCTGAGAATGAGAGGTGTCTTAGTGATCTTGAATCTCAAATATTTTAAGGGTTTTGTTGCAAAACTAAATTTGCAGAGAATTTTGGGGGTGGATTACATTTATAGGAATGCTTGCTATTTCTTCTATACTGACGCGGAAAAGAGGGTGCGGGAAAGGGGGTAAACGAGGCTGAAACTGGAGCGGATCCGAACCCAACAGCCCAAATTTGAAGTCCACCATCTAGCAAATTTGGACAATATGGATCGAATTTGTCTATATCTGATTCGATTCGATAAAAATAATTTTTTGATCCGATCCGATAATCAAACGGATATTTGATTGTTAAATCTATATCCATTTTATTATGTTGTCAAATATCCGATCCAAAATTAAAGAAATTAAGAAAAAAAAATGTTGGAATCAACTTTTTTTTTCCAATTCTTATAATTTTTTTATAATTTGAATTTGATGATTTTTTTATTCTAAATATTTTTATTTCTCGTTTATTTATTTTAATCACAAATAACATGCCATAAAAGTTTTCTACCGACTCAATTTTTTTATAACAAATCGGATCGGATTGTTATCGGATCAGATTGACTTATATTCATATTTGATCCCTTTAGTTAAAAGATTATCGGGTTCGGATCTTAATCGAGTTATCGAATTGAGAGTTTGAATCCATCTCCCATTAATTTTATCAGATTCGGATCGAATTTATATCAAAATTCAATTCATTGATAGCCCAACTAATACGATGACTTGATAGTGGGACTTAACATATGTTTGGCTCTCATTTTTTTCAAAAAGTCATTTTTAATCACACATTTTACTATAAAATAACATTACACGTTAATCGAAAATTTTATCTTATTTTTAATTACATATTCTCCAAAAAAATATTATTCTAAACTTATTTTCCTCCAAATTTCCATTAAAATAAAGCCCAAACAAGGGCTTAGCATTGTTTTGCCTGAAAAACATTCCATGTTTTCATAATTTGATGACGTGTAAGATTTTACTCAGAGGAAATTACACCTACGAGTAAATTTTTACTTCCAATTTTAAAAATTGGGTATAAAATCTATTTATTAAAAAATAGATCACAATTCAATCACTGTTTGAGCCACATTAAAATTTTCATTCTCATTTTTTTACTCATTTTCAACCATACATTTTTCAATAAAATAGATCACAATTCAGTCAATGTTTGACTATTTCCCGAAGGTCGATCCTTTCTCGATTCCGGTTGATAGTCACTTAAACATTCAGCAGCTCTCATAACAGCGTTCAAATCAGTAACATTCTGCCTCTAAAGTTTCGTGCGTGTCCACGGTTCCAACCCTTCCATGAAGGTGAATAGTTTATCATTTTCCAACATATTTCGAATATTCAGTATATGTTCTGAAAAGGCTTTCACATACTCCATTATGGAGTTTGTGTGTTTCAGTTCTCGTAAGGCCCAACATGCCTCATATTCCACATTCTTTGGGAAAAATTGAGATCTGATTGCTTCCTTGAGGAGATCCCAATAATCTATTCGGACCATGTTGGCCTGAATATCAGCATACTTCGTTCACCGCCAAAACTTTGCATCTCCACCAAGATACATGATAACTGTTGTAACCTTTCTCAATTCGTCTTGGGTCAAAGCCATAAGAAAGTATTGTTTCATATCGAACAAGAAGTTCTTAACTTCTTTAGCATCACGTGTCCCTCCATAGGTACACAGTTCTGAAATTCTGAGTCTATGAACAGGGTCTTGTGTGATGTCTTGCCCATTGCCAACCGCGCGTTGAAGCACTAGTAATTGAGCTCTTAATTCTTCTATCTCATCCCGCAGATCAGGTATGATAGAGCAGCTTTAGTCATTGCTGCGTTAGCCCTCTGACTTTCATCCAGTTGGATGTGTAATTTTCGAATTTTCGTCTCTGCCACCTCGAGCTTCTCCTCGAGGCCCTCCACGGCATAACACAACCTATGAGTTGTCTCATCAAGCGCATCAACGCGCTGTTTCGTAGTCATCTTTGGAAGATACACCACCTCCGTGATGTTCGATCCAATTGGATCCATAGCTTTCTTATCGAGGGTCTTGAGCCGCTGCTCTGATACCAACTTTCACGGGGTGCCTTTCTTCTTAGCACAGAAAGAGACACCGTGCGACACTTGTCTGCTCCGCTAGATTACCTTCCGCATTTTCTCGGTCATTTCGGGACGAAAGAATATTTGATTACAAATTATAGAAAGCTCGCAACATTAA
Source organism: Fraxinus quadrangulata (assembly GCA_903798255.1). Classification (NCBI taxonomy): domain Eukaryota; kingdom Viridiplantae; phylum Streptophyta; class Magnoliopsida; order Lamiales; family Oleaceae; genus Fraxinus; species Fraxinus quadrangulata. Next base: position 21,689 of record CAIGRB010083599.1, on the reverse strand, counting down.
ATTGAGATCCATTGAAATGAAATTGATCATTGATTACTGAAAGTAAGAAATTACAATTGACGAAAGCAGGAAATTACAAATGGCTAATGTAGGAGGCAAACGCTAGAAAACTTAAAAGATTGTTTGAAAGACTAATACCTCCTATAATAAACTTCGGAACAAAAACCAAACTGCTAGGAGTAGAAGTTTAAACGCCGAAAAATCATACTAAATTTTTCCTATTTTGTAACTATTTTATAATTGAAGTAAACTATTACAAGGAATAGAAATTACAACACAAAATAGACTAATATTTATAATGTGCGGTCGAAGTTGGGGCAAACTACAGTTGTCATAGGATCACGGGGCTTAAGTGAAGCTGCGGTCCGTGATACCTGGGGTAGCAGGCTCTCTTATGTGGCTCGGGTTATGAAGGATTCTAAAGACATTCCTACACTTCTCCATCTGTTCTGGGGTGATTTTCGATAGGTAGTTCGATGCCCCCCATTGTACAGAGACATCTACAGGAGAGTCTGGACGTTTCCAGATATTCTCTTCGACCCTAATAGCCCTACTCAGCTCGTCTGAAGATATCAGAACGGGCTCTCTCAACACAGAACTCTCCTCGCCTCGCCCTCACTTCCCACCACAGAAGCTTCACTCGCCATTTCAGAGTTGGATTTAAAAAGAAAAAAAAAGAAAAAAGAGGAAAAGATGAAGAAATCGAAAAAGGGTGGTGATTACCTAGTTCAGAAAAGTGAATCTGCTATTCGTCGGTATTTGCAAGATGTTCATCGGAAATCCAAACGCTCGTCGGAGATGAAAACAGTAAAAGCAATGAGAGGATGTTTGAGAATTTCGTGAAGGTAAAAAATGTCAAATGAGGGAGTTTGGGCTTTATATATGCATGACAAGACTCGTCCTAGCCGTTGGATTAGTTCCAAATGCATCTAAACCGTCCAGAGCTAAGACCCCAGAATCACCGTTGAAATCAAAGGTTGCCTAAAACAACGGCCTAGATGCGGCAATGAATCTCACGCACAACATAAATGCGTCTCTCCTAGAAATTGAAATCGTCGCCATCATTACCATTTATGGCAAATGAGGCGTGTCTTGGAAGCAGGCAGACGCTACATTGACGTGTATTGGGAAAATGTGAAAGTTGTCAAATCATTGGCATTAAGTCCAAGACTTCATCAAGATCCGTCACTTCGCCCTTTAAGGCTACGCGTTGCAACAGTTCTGTAAAGAGTTGCCAACCACCATCACTTCGGCCAAGGCATAATTCGATGTTGCAACAACTCCCCCTACAATTGCCAACAACTATCGCCTCGACTGTACCAACTACGCGTAGCAACAGCTCTGCAAAGAGTTGCCAACCACCATCACTTCGGCCAAGGCAGAATCCGATGTTGCAACAACTCCCCCTAGAGTTGCCAACAACTGTCGCCTCGACTGCACCAGCTACGTGTTGCAACAACTCTGCAAAGAGTTGCCAACCACCATCACTTCGGCCAAGGCAGAATCCGATGTTGCAACAACTCCCCATAGAGTTTCCAACAACTGTGTCTCGACTGCACCAGCTACGTGTTGCAACAGCTTTGCAAAGAGTTGCCAACCACCATCACTTCGGTGACATCATTGACTTCCACCACTCAACTTCCTACCTCCAACATTCGTCCCATGCACCCCAGCAATTAAAACTAAAAGTCCTTGTACTATATGAATATCCATACATGGACTTGCGGAACTATTGTTAGGGGCTCGTGTCAGGCCCGCCCCTCACCCTCCACGTGTCATTAGGGCTGGCCCATACCACGCCACGCGTCAACCGAAATGATTGCATATAGGATGAACTGACTGCACAAGCCGAGGTGACTGCATCAGGGGCGAACTGAACGTATGCCAATAAAGGAACCAGACTCATCTGTGATATATAGCGGATGCAAAGGCCTGTACTCCGCTTCCACAACTCCGCACCCGCGTGGCCCCATTCGCTTTCGCCCCACAAAAGATCTTTTTTACAAACATTTTTTTAAAGTCAAATCCCCGACTAATGTGACATATGACAAGACTCAAATGGTCAATTTGATTGCTCTTGTCAGAGATATTCAATGCCAGCCAATCTATGGAGGAATTGATTGACACTTGGGACAGAGACAGGCCTCGAGGATCCATGATGCGTGTCACCACATCCAACAACTCTCCTTTTCCCGTCCTTGATATAAATACCCCCTCAATGCGTGAGAAGAAAGATTAGAATCCGATTTTTTCCTATTATATGGTGTATTCGAGTATCGATTTTTCCCTTTGATATTATCGCTTTATTATTACTCTGATCCAACCACTTCCCTGCCAGCGTTTCCCCTCTGGAGAACCTTTTCCGATTAAATTATAAATTGATTTGACCTTCGGAGTGCTTGCGGTCGCTCCCAACCCTTTCGGGAAAGGCCACAAGCTACTAACAACGTGAAACATGTGCAGGAAGAAATGCCATGAAGACTTATCATGTTAGTTACGTGTCTATTTTTTGAGGTCAACAGGAAGAATTGACTACTATTTTTCAAAGAAAAGGAACAAAAGGCAGACAAAAAATTATACAATTTATCCTTATTAACTAACGCCCCCCCTTTTTTTTAATGGAATCCGTCCAAAAAAACTAACGGCCCTCCTAACCCAGCTCATTTTCTCACTCTATACACAGTATGTTGTATGGGTCAAACTATTTACCCTCCCCTTTTCCCGTTTATCGCCCCAGTTGGCCCCTCTGCTTAGCTGGCTTATAGCTCTCTCCACTGTTCGTTCTTATGGGGTTCGTCTGCTGAGAGACACTAGTTTCAGATGGCCCAATCAAACCAACCCTAATTTGCTTATAGTAATATCGCTATCTGCTTGAGAATTCCCACTCAGCTTTCTATATTTATATTTTTTTTTTCAATTTTCCATCACCTCATCATCTTCATGCCCACAAAGAAAAGAGGAGAGAACTTTTAAAAACACTAAACGAGGTCTTCTTTGATTTGGTGGATCCACAGATCTAATCTCTTTTACTTTCAGACGTTCCTTTCTTTCAATTGTTGAAGGTAACATCTTTAACAGATTTCCACTATCCCATGTTTGCATATGTGCGTTTCTTGCTCGTTTATTTGGGAAATATGTGACTTTGACCGGAGAGTTTCGTGATTTCAATAAATTGGATTATTGTTTTTTCTATTTCTCTCTTTGTTGGGAATTGATCTAGAACTGGTTGATCAAAGAGTAGGCCGAAGAAAAGGTGTATTTTGTCACCCTCACTTTTTTCTTATGTTGACTTTTCTTAGTTTTTAGCGGCTGTTTATAGTCAAAGATCTGTTTCACATTTGAAGACCTTATTCCTTGGTAGTTTTATAGAAATTAGCATCTGAATTGAAAATAAAGTTGGGACCTTTATGTATTTCTAGTGCATTTCATTTGTTGGATTGTTAATATTCAAGTTCTAATTCTGTTTGTTTTACGCTTGATACTAATGTTCATCTAGACTTATCTTTTGTGTTGAGGAGGACAGAATTAGCTTGAGTCCTCATTATATGCGGAGAATTCTGAGAGTGGTTTGGATGAAATGAGGTATGTTATCGGGGTTGATGAACTTTTTGAGGGCCTGTTTTTGGCCGAAAGGAGATGGATACGTTCACGCGGGTTCGGATACTAGTGGTCGTCAAGTGGGGCTTCTGTGGTATAAGGACACAGGGCAGCATTTTAATGGAGAGTTTTCAATGGCTGTAGTTCAAGCTAATAATTTAATTGAGGATCAGAGCCAACTTGAATCAGGTAGTTTGGGCATGCACGATTCTGGGCCATATGGCACTTTTGTGGGGATTTACGATGGACATGGTGGTCCAGAGGCTTCTCGATTTGTCAATGATCACCTCTTCCAACATCTCAAGAGTAAGTCCCTTGAAGTTACCTAGTTTGAAAAATGCTATTATTCTTTGATCAGTTAAATTTTTGACTCTCCCAAGAAAAATAATAGGAAAAAGGCTTCTGAATGTCAAAACTGATCATTTGTATAAATTCTCCTATTTCTAATTATTACACTTGTTAACTGAAAACTGTACTTACCTGCCAGTTTTGAGTTCCTAGTTTGCCAATGTTTCTCGTGATGTTGGATTAGAAATATTAAACTGCTAACTTATAGCTGTAAAAGTGATGAGGGTAACTAATCCCTGTGCTATTTAATCAATCTCTTAAGAATTTCATGGTTTTGAACTCAAAAACTATTTTTTGAATTATTCAGGGCTCACCTCTGAGCATCAAACTATGTCGACGGAGGTAATTCGGAAGGCATTTCAAGCAACAGAAGATGGTTTTTTCTCAGTTGTCAGCAAACAGTGGCCTACGAAACCACAGATAGCATCAGTTGGCACATGCTGCCTTGTTGGAGTTATCTGCAACGGAACTCTCTATGTTGCCAACCTCGGGGATTCCCGAGCTGTTATGGGCAGACTTGTCAAGGCAACAGGGGAAGTACTGGCCGTTCAGCTCTCAACAGAGCACAATGCGAGTATCGAATCTGTGAGACAGGAGCTGCAATCTCTTCACCCAGATGACTCACAAATAGTAGTTCTAAAACATAATGTGTGGCGTGTAAAGGGAATTATACAGGTCAGTGAAATCATTTTTGTGGTAAATTTATCTGCTGAACATTTTACGAATGTTGGGTCCTGCTGCACGAGTCCCCCATGTCTGCCAGTTAAACTCAATTCTTGGACTTTGAACTTCAAATTTACTAGACTGTAGGGAGATTATTTCCAACCTAGGTTTGGAAAGATCTTAATAGAAGATACCTGGCTTCAGAGGGAACCTCAAAGTGGCTCTATTTCATTATATTCCATCCGTATCCCAATTCCATTCATTTAATACCCCTTTGGTCATTGACATAACAGATGTCGTTTCTACATAAAAAAAAATTCCGGTGCAATGTTTGGCCTCAATGGATTGACGCTTCTACACTTTTTGTACACTCGTCGTTGATATACTAATTAGCCACATTTCAGAAATCCTCAGTCCAATATCTTTTCATTGAGATATCAGGATGCTCATTTTGCTTACAACTAATATTTGAACATAGTGACTTTTCTAGAGAAGGATGAATTGAACATACTCAATCATAAAGAAAGTTTTTGGTGAAAAAACTCTTTGCAAGGGATCTTCCCAGGTCTCTCTACTTTCAAGTTATTGTAACGAACTCTAAATATCTAATACAATCACCTAAAGCCAATGTTCTTAAGAAAGTAAAATGTGGCTAGGCGGCAAGGTCAAGCTTTAAGCTTTTGTAAGCCTATGCGGACATAAGCAAAACCTAGGTGTAGAAAAGCGTAAAACTTGGCTAGGCGGCAAGCCAAGCTTCGTGCCTAGGCGAAGTTTAGGTGGTGCCTAAGTGCGCTTTTTAGAACAATGCCTAAAGCATAGAAGTTTAAAATTTCAAAAGATTCAGTTGTCCTAATATAGATATTTAACCAAAATTTACTTGACGAGCATGATGGGCTATGGAGTTCTATGACTTTGGGTGATTAATGTTTAAATTATTTAACTGAGTTCTCAATTTTTACCAAATGTTTTAGTCTTTGGAGCATTCATCTTTTCTTTAAGTTAAGTGCACAAGGGACATGGAATATTTACAGAATTCTCTAGCAATTTGACAATGGTGGTTGTGCAACGCGTTTAGATGTTTTGGGATGAAATGCAGGTGTCTGTAAGTCTTGGTTGCCTTTATCTATAGATATATAGAACCATATGCATGCCTTTCTCTCCCTCAAGTTGACTTTAAATGCTACACTAAGATACATGTTTTCAATTTACCTCTTTCTTCCCTCTCTAGAAATTTCTTTGGTATTCCTATTATTAATTTTGCAATTGCTTAAAGAGGTCAAAGAAATCTCTCCCTACCATCCCTACTAAATAAAAGAAAACTCACTTTCCAAAACGTGATATCTATCAGCTCTGCAATTTAGCCATGTGATATCATTCTGTATGATTTTACTTCATGAATCGTGACACATCTTACTTTGATGTTGCTGTTGCAGATTTCTAGATCAATTGGTGATGTGTATTTGAAAAAGGCTGAATTCAACAGGGAGCCATTATATGCTAAGTTTCGACTGCGTGAACCCTTCAAAAGACCAATTTTGAGCTCAGAACCGTCAATTTCTGTGCACCAGTTGCTACCTCAAGATCAGTTTATTATATTGGCGTCAGATGGCCTGTGGGAACACCTCACTAACCAAGACGCAGTTGATCTAGTCCAAAGTCATCCCCGCTGTGTAAGATAAAATGCTCCAAATAATAGAGCTTTCTAATTTGGAGAGTAGCATGTGACATAGTTAAAGTTTTCTATTAAAATTAGCCAATAACACCTATATTTACTAATATTCACTATTATTTTGTTGTCGAAAATTTATCCTAATATTCATAAAAAGTCCTCTACTGATGCAAAGTCTATCAATAGGGATTGTGATGATGTATTCATGCATTTTTTCATAACAAGTCCTCTACTTATGCAAAATCTGTCAGTAGGGATTGTCATGATGTATTCATGTATATTAGTTATAGGTGATGCATGATACCAGCCGTCAAATTAAGTTATTTTGAGTTCAGCTCTCATCCTCAGGGTATAAGAAGATATTTTAATTTTGGTTCGACTTCTTTGTGCAGGGGAGTGCTAGGAGATTAGTGAAAGCAGCATTGCAAGAAGCTGCGAAGAAGAGGGAAATGAGGTACTCCGACTTGAAGAAAATTGAGCGAGGAATCCGTAGGCATTTCCACGATGACATCTCAGTTATTGTTGTGTTTCTCGACTCATATCTTGTGAGCAGGGCTAGTTCAACCAAGAGTCTTAATATATCCGTGAAAGGGGGTGGTGCCATCAATCGACCTCCAAATATGCTTGTTCCTTCAGCTGTAGCTACTTGATGATGCTCTCTAGTTTATCCTGTACTATCCACGTGTGAATACAGATAGCTTCTTAAAAGTTGAGAGATGCCCTTCAATTTCTGATGTACACCAGCTTTTAACCGAAGAAGGCATAATAATCGGCAATAGTTTCAATACCCGAGGCTGGAAAATGAGGAACTCCAAGGTAATAATAATTGTAGTTATGTTCTCTGGGTTAATATTTCATTATCTGTTGTTTCGCCGTACCATGTGTCATTTCTCCTGTAAATTCTATAACCTTACGGCTAAATTGACTTGATTGATATTTTATTTGAGGCTGATTATCACAGATGTTATAAATACTCGTGTCTTTACAGTAGGTAGTGGCATGCTTCTGTAAAGTGGGATTAAGAGCATGCTGCATGCATGAGGTGGCTTATAAGCTTATTTAATTTACTTAGCCCATGTTTGGCTGATGTTTATAAACTGTTTATAATCGATCAAATTACTTTTTATCTACATATTTTGTGGAACTCATATGTACTACTCATTTATCCATTAATCATTTATAATATCGATGATAAACAACTCCTAAACTTGCTATCATGACTCGTGACCTCATCTCACCTTGTAAGTAAAATAAGCCCCCCAAACACGCTGGAAGGTTTTTCCCATAAAGAAAGTTATCTGATGGTTAGTAAAAACTGTGCATTTTACTACAAAGTTTCCTCATTGAGCTTCATCCGAGTTAACTGATAATAGCTTTGTTACATATTTAACTTTTAACTACCTGCAAAAGTAGTGTTAAAATGAAATATGCTATAGTACTATGTTCATTTTTCACTATATCATAGTGTTATTGCTTCCATTTCCCTCCTATTAAACCATTGGTAACTGGGTTCTGTTCGTTAAGTTGGATCAATTTTTTTTAGCCCAATCTAAAGTTGGGCTGGATATGACTGAGTACAACCCGTTGCACTGCGAGAGAGAGAGAGAGAGAGAGGGATTTAATCAGCGTGTCAGGCATATTCTCGCCACCCCATAAAACTCTCTGCGGTTTCCATTTACTCACTATTTTCAGTCACTTTTGTACCCTAAAATAATCAGTCTAGGCTCAATAATCAATGATAAGAATGGGTTTGAATATCAATAACAGCAGATTAACCAGTGTTAGACTACTTGCTAAAGCCCGCAACGGTTAACAAGAAGTGCTCTATTGAAGAAACATTAGTGCTTTCACATGCAGAGTTGGTCAACCATATTTTATAATGAAACAGTTAAGTTGAAATTATAATTTGTAATTTTAAATTTGTAATCGACAATTTTTTTAATCAAAATCAAGTCATAAATGAATTGTATCAAGAGTTTATCGAATTGTAATCAAAGTTAAAATAAGAGTTATTGAGTTCTAATTGAAGTCAAAAGAGTTAGAGTTGGTAGTATAGTCCTTGAAGGAGTTTAAGATGTTCAAAAAGATCACATATGATCAAATGAATGCAATTATAAATCTAAAGAGTGTTAAAGAGCCGCACAAGTTATGTTCCAAAATCTCAGTCGCAATTTGCAACGTATTTTTCACATAGAAAACAATGTAATTTGGACAAAGCTATCTCTAGAAGAATTGTAGCTTTTTGGGTTAGTTTTTCAACGCATTTTGAATCACCTCAATCGGATATTGAAAGAGAAAGTTATGAAAAAAACACTAACAATTGCTCAGTGAAGCTCGCCCATTTCTGTACTAGAGCTCGAACGACGTTGTTATCCAAGAAACGGTAATATTCGATTTTCAAGTTGATTTTGAGTTTCTTTTCATCCCAAACACTACCCACTATATACATGCTACCCCTGTGAATGTTCTACAAGTATATTGCATCAGATTTATTCTATAGAAATCAATTCTTTGATAATCCAAAATATTCATTGATTCCAAAATTCAACCACCACATATTACTTAATCCATAAATTTTTCCAAATCGATGTTAGGGATCAAGTGCCATAAATTCAAAATGACTAAAGTAAGGTACCAGAGTTCGGATTTGACGTTAGGAGCACGCAGTTTGGGATGACTAAGGTATAAATTAGGAGTCAGGATGTCTTGAGAGAGCGCATCTCCAGTAGTAGTGGGATCAAGAGAGATTGCAGGAATTGAGATCAGAAGTTCTATGAGGTAGACGGGTCTGGACCGTATTATAAATTTGATTCGATTTGTAGTGGATTACTGACTATAAAGTGCTCGGAGTATTTCCCATTTGAGGTTTCTCCGTGATCATCTTTGGTGTTCTTTACTGCTTTAATTATTAATTGTGGTATTATGATAAATTAACTTATTTGATCTAATCATTTAGAAACAATTAAAAAGCGACTTATTTATTTTAACTGTGTAATTTCGCACGTTGAGTCTAAATAAATTGGCTAATTTAAAACTAATTCTTATCTAACAATCTTACCTATAGATAAAATAATTGAAGGTAAAATTATGTATACACAAGTGAATTTGTATATATGTTTATTTTTTTTATCGGTAAATGTAAATTCTATTGATAAAAAATTCATGTACAAGTATATCGAGCATACCCGGGCAAATTAAAAATCAAAAGATGTATAAATGACAAATATCTATCGACCCAACACTAGAGACTCAAAATGAACCAAAACATTAGGATACAAAAAGAATATAACTTTGTATACATGTATTTTAATTCGTATCACCATGCTATCAGAATGTGGCTTAAGATCTTTAAAAAAATTACTCTTTCTAGCCATTCATATGTGTTGACGTCGAAAATTGTACAAACAAGATTCAAGCCAACTTAAAATGTAAATAAGAATTTTATTGATAAAGACTTGCAAATTATAATTGTAATTACAAGTGTTTGCTCTTTTTCTTAAAGAAGACATTTGAAATATCTAGTGTTTAGAGCTTTCTCTCTTTTTCAAGACTTTCATCCTTCATTTTATAGGAAAAGTTTAGCATGAATCCTTCATTTTCTTGTCTTATCAGCTACAGTATCAAGCTGAGAAAGTACATCATTGACATGTTTGGATTGGTTACTGAGCTCGGCTCTGTTAAGTCATTATGAGTTAACCTTACATGTGACCCCAACAATTAATGAAATAATTAGGGGATGAAGCTAAGGTAGTTGATTGGTAGAATTGGTGGGCGCTGATATAAGACCTTTCAAATGTCACTTGTTGATTGACTATTCGTACAATGCGTAAGGAATCTTTAATTATTATGTCCCCTTGAACCCCAGCGATAGCAAATATGAGTTGATCTCAAATATCTGAGCTTAAATTATCATGAGTTTAATGTATACAACAAATTGTACTTAACGACCTCGGAGGTCGGATGTCAACAGTTACCCCCAAGTCGGTGCTTGCCTTGGTGACGAACTGATCTTGAATGCAGTTGGCTCATTTTTCCATTTTTCATAATCATTATAGCAATAAATAGCGTGAACAAGTGTCACCTTTTGATTTATCAATGAGATGTCAAGCATTTTTAATAACTTCTTCTTGAAGCTTTATCAAAACGACGTCGTTCCGAATCAATGAAATCCAGCCATCTATTTTCCCTCCATTTCTTTAATCAATGGCTCATATTCAGACCTTTTGGTATTCCCCCTCTTTTAAATATTGCATTTCCTTCATTTCATACTCGCTCTCACATTTTCTCTTTGAAAGTAAAAGTTTTCTTTCAACTTTTTGGTCAAGTTTTTATTAACTTTGTGAGTGAGACAGTCTTCTATTCTCAGTTATTTCTTTTAACAAAAAATACCTTCATTTTTACTGTATTTTACCTTGGTCACTTATATGAGTTCGGACGAGTCTAGGGTACATTACTGGGGTAACCAACAGGAAGAACCAGTACCTTCTACATCTACGTCTTTTGTGAGTTCGGACTGTCAAGAGATACTAACTCCAGTCCATATCTCTTCACTTTACCCAGAAGACGTATGTTATTTTAAGAACATGGAACATCGTAAAGGTGTTGATACTTCTAGGAGGTCGGGTCTCATGAGGGTGGTGCAGAAAATTCTCAAGAGTGGGGGTGGATTCTTTTACGTCGGTTGTGACGGAGGATATGCTAGCAAGCTTGAGAGCTAAATATCATATTCCGAGCTCAGTAGAATTAGTAATCTCGACCTCATTTGAACGAGCTAACACCCCACTAGCAGGATGTGTAGCTTTGAATTCTGCCATTCTTAATGTTGGTTTGAGACTCCCTTTTCCCAAAATAATTCATTAATTTCTTTCTTCATGGGAAATCGCCCCAACCCAACTTTGCCCTAATGGTTGGAGAACTTTAGTTGCTACTTTAATTTTGTGGAATAAATTAGGCTATCCCGAACTAAGTGTCTCCCAATTTAACTCTCTTTTCACCTTTAAGGAGGACGGGAAGGATACTGGCTGATGGTATGCCAGCGTTAGGCCTAGGACAGGAGGTCCATTAGTGCTAGATACACCCTCCTCGATAAAGAAGTGGAATGAGGAATTTTTTTATGTATTAGGGGAGTGGTAGTTTCATCCTGCAGAGGTGAATAGGGAGGACATTGTTCCTACCCTGTATCACCCACTATGTAAGTAAACATCTCTTTGTGTACTTCTACACTTGTTTCAGAAAAAACATATTTTTAACTGATTTTGCTTCTCTCATAGATTATAAGAAAGCCACTTTGACCAAAGCAGTGCAAGAACGAGCTGACGTTATTAGATCACTTCCGAAAAAATAAAGGTCTTGCAAATCTGTTATCTTGGACTCCAACCTTTTCCAAGCGGGGCTACTTCAACCTCTCCCGCCGACCTCGTCATCAGCCAGAGCTCCTGGTTGTGTCCCCTCTTCATCCATTAATACTTTCCCAAGTACTTTAATTAACCTTTTACCATGATTCTTAAACTAACATGTGTTCATTTTTGTTCCAGATCAAGACCAAGAAATTTTGGGGTACAAAGCGGAAAAAGCAGTAGCTGCTGCTAAGGGCAAAAGGAAAGAAATTTCGGACGAGGACATGAACCGACCCGAGGAGGTCGAACCCGAGGTTGAGTCTAAACAACGTCTACAACACCGTCATTCCGTGGAGCCGCCATCAAAGTCTACTCATGTGGCCTCGTCTCTCGTAAAATCTGCTCCTATGCCACTAGCTCCTACTTTTGTCCCAACTACTACTGGGACTAGCTCCTCAAGGTCACAAGAAAGGTGCTCGAATTTGCAGAGCCAAATGTCGATAACTTGATAGGCCGTCGAACTAAGATGTTACTGGACTTTCTCAGAGCTCCATCTCCTTCTAGGGAGTCCACTACAGCACTTCCATCTTCCTTCAGAGAGTCTCCTACTCTCCGTACTAGGAGCTAGAACGAACGAGAGCAACAATTCTTTGCTGAAATGCCAGTGGGCGATGCAATAATTTCAGCCCAACTCCATAGCTACATATCAATCTTAAATATGATGTCTGTGGCAGATAAGGTAAAAAATTACTTTTTTGTTTTCAGGTGAAGCTCGAGCTAGACAAAATGCTCGAGGTGAAAAATCAGGCCTTGACCGTGTTTGAGAAGATGAAGGCAGGAAAGACGAGGTTTGCTGAAAAAGAAAATGATTACGAAGATCGCCTCAATAAAATGGGAGATGAACTAAACGCGAGGTTGACCTTATAGCTTAAACTTATGGATGACAACAAAGCTCTACAAATTTGGGAGAATAAAGCCACTGCCTGAGAAAGTATCGAGTTGATAAAGTATATCATTGGCATGTTTAGATTGATTACTGAGCTCGACTCTGTTAGGTCATTATGAGTTAACCTTACATGTAGTCCCAAACAATTAATGGACTAATTAGGGGATGAAGCTAAGGTAGTTGATTGGTGGAATTGGTGGGCGTTGATGTAAGACCTTCCAAATGTCACTTGTTGATTGACTATTCGTACAACGCGTAAGGAATATTTAATCATTATGTCCTCTCGAACCTCAGCGATAGCTAATACGAGCTGATCTCAAATATCCGAACTTAAATTAACATGAGTTTAATGTATACAACAAATTGTACTTAACGACCTCGGAGGTCGGACGTCAACACTATGTAGTAAACTAGTAAGGGCAATTCTCTTCACCTTACTATGCTTGGATGTCCCACAGGCCTCCTTTTTGATCCATTTAAATGAACTACTAATTGTAGTCATTGATCTAGTAATGCCAAGCCATGATCTTATATATATATGGTTTATTTCCCTTGTACATAAGAAGAAAAAGAAGCAATAGAAATTGGTCATAATACACACAAATAGTGGGTCAGTATTTTTAAAAAAGGCGCGGGACTCACATGTGAGTCTATTTTGGTGAATTTTTGTTACTTCTTCTTCTGTACAAGAAGCACGGCTGTGTGTGCTTATTTTGTTTGATGCTAGTATTGCACAAAGTGCAGTTATTGGTTTGAGCACAGTTGTCAGTGGTAAATTTATGAGCAGTCAAGTTATTCGGGGGAAATTTAACCTTAATGCAGTAAATACGAAGTACAATTGTGTAAAATTTAAAGCATCACGACCAACTCTAATCTTACATATACAAGGTTGTCCTTGTCTTTACGGCTTAACCTTCTCAAAAGAATCTTGGGATGGATGCTAATTTCAGCCTTCCTTTTACCACTCTTCTTCTAGAAGATTTTTCAGATGCTAAAATCCAGCAGCAGAAATGGAATTCACAATCCCAGATCACTTTTGCTTTCTGCATCGAAATTTTTTTTTTTTTTTTAATCAAAAGACTTAAATTACCCAGTACTATTTATTAAACCCAGAAACTTTTTTTTACTTATTGAAGCCGTAAACTACAGAGTACTATTTATTAGTCCGAGATTTTTTAAAGAATTTATGGGGGTTATAATTGTCTTCTAAACTTGATGGCAGTGAGCCAGTGACCACAATTCGTGGCGCTCTACCTAATTTCTTAATGATCCATAAGCCTTTGTTAATAAACTGACAAAGCAAAAACCTAACCATAATATTCTCATAATTACGAGTTTATCTGTTAATAGAAATAAACAAAAGATTGTGTAAGGACTTTTCTTATCTCTCACACACACAGTGAGCAAGTGTGTGACAGAGAAAAGAAAAACATACACGCGGAGACACAAAATCTATCTGCCTTCGTCTGAATGGTTTTGATTACCCTTTTAATAGTTTTGACTAAATTTGACTCCTCTTTTCTATCAAGAGTCAGCTGCACATCTGTCACCCTTTAAAAAAATCCCTCTTAAATAAGTACCAAAATTAAAATTTTAATTAATTAAGTCCCTATTTGGTGCACATCTTGAATTCAAGAATACATTTTTTTATTTGATATGATGGGAAATATATGATTAAAAAAGAAGGAAAAATTATTAATGTGATGAAAAATATTATTTTATTGAAAAATGTGTAATTAAAAATGAGTAGAAAAAATGAGAATGAAAAAAATAATGTGATTCAAATAGAACTAATAATGCTATACATCAGCAGTTATGACTATATCAGTTAATTAGAATGACTTTTATTCTCACGTTTGGTGGTTTATTAAAATTAATTATTAATTTTGATTTAAATTAAAATCTTAATTTTAATTTTCACCAAATAAGTACAAAATAATATTAATTTTGTTTGCTGTGGCATAAACTGCTGTTCATTTTCATGATTAATGCTATTGAATAATATTACTCTATCTATCAACTCCGACGACGACGCTAGTACCATATTATACAATAGTAAACACAACCTCTTCATGATTAATACTAACTAATAATTTTGCGCAGATATCAGTACCATGCCATTGGTTGGTAAAAAATCTTACTTTCAATCAAGTCAAAATTAATAATTAATTTTAATCATATATTTTATGAGATGCATTAATTTTTAATTCCACATTTTATCCACTTATAGTTAAATTTATTAAAAATATAATTTCAATCTCCAATAATAAACTATAAAGACAACCTCTTCCTCGAGCCCCTACCACCCATCTCCTCCCTATCACCCCAGAATCTCTCTCTCCCCCCCTCTCTCACACACACACAATAAACATAGTTGTGTAATCATCTTGTGAAATTGTGTTAGTTGACAAGACTTGAGTGAATGAAAAAAGTGTTCAAAATAATTCAATAATAAAATATTATATGATATTATATCAACTATTTATTGTATAAAAGATTATGAACACGCATGACTCATCAAAAAATACTTGAAAAACAAGAATTATTTTTCTTGCTCCGGCGTTGTATTTGTAGGAGAAAATAAAGGGAAATAAAAAGATCTTTTCCATTCATTTGAAACCTCTCCTCCTCTTCTGTTACTTTCTCAGGCACAGCACAACTTTTTACTTCATTGAGCGTGTGCGTGTGACTACCTCCATTTTTTCGTCAGATGCCCCTTACTCGGTTCTTTCTTAGAAAAAAATGAAATGGGTAACTGGTAGATTTTCCATAGCCTTTTTTTTATAGCAGAAATCATCATTAATCCATATAAGAAATGGGTTGGTTCAAATATACATCACCTCTAAAAGGTTGTACATTTGTCCCCTAAATCTCCATATTCCCTGTTAAAAGCCCCATTTTTTAAACCCAGATTTTTCTCCAAGAACCCACTTTTTTTGTTCTAGATACCTTTTTAGGAGAGGACAAAAATGGGGTGTGTTGCTTCAAAGTTGGAAGAAGAAGAGGAAGTGGTGGCTATATGTAGGGAGAGAAAACACCAGCTGAAGTTTGCTGTAGATGGAAGATATGCACTGGCTGAGGCACATTACAGATACTGTCAATCGCTCTTTGGTGTCTCCGCCGCCATTAGTCTTTTTGTTGCTCGCCATTCTTCGCCACCGGCGCCATTTTCCATTAGCTTTCCACCACCTTCTTTGCCCACTCCTCCAAAAGAAAATGTGGTTTCCAACCCTTTGTTTCTCCAGCAAACACCATCTGAACCCACCAAAGAAGCCATTGCTTGTGAATCCTGCGGTTCTTCAACAAGTTCAGAGTCTTCTGAGGAAGAATATGAGGAAAAGCTTGAGAAAGAAGAGCCACAGGTTTGTGGGTATTTCTACATGGACATGCCTCAGACAATGACATCACCTCCAAGAGATTTTGGTTGGGATTTCTTTAACCCTTTTAATAATGTAACAAGGCCAGAGATAATAAGTGGTTATAATAGGATTTCTGAGGAGGATTTGAGGGTAGTGAGGGAACAAGAAGGAATTCCTGAGCTTGAAGAAGAAGAGGAGGAGGAAAGAATGGAAGGGCAGAGAAAAGTTGTGGAGAGTGAAGAAAATCACGATTTCGAGCACGAAGATACCGAGATTGAGGCCGTGAAGGCTGTGGTTGGTGGTGGTGCTAGTGTAAGCATGGCGGCGGAGCAGCTGCAGAAGGGTTTGACTGTTATTGATACACCAGTAAGAGGGAGGGAGCTGTTGGAAGCACTAAAAGATATTGAAGACCACTTTGTTAGGGCTTATGATTCTGGCAAGGATGTCTCAAGGATGCTGGAGTGCAACAGGGTCCATCTACAGACTAATCTGGATGAAATAAAAGGTGCAAACTTTATCATTACTTTCTTGACATTGCATTTGAGCATCTTTTCTTACTAATTCTTAGCATTTTTTTTTATGAATCTTCTTGGTTAAATTAACATCAGAATCAGTTATTGTGTGCCCAAATTTGTTGAGGCCTGCAAAGCAAAATTGCAATTTTGTATAGGGCAGCGATGCCTTCATTTTTCAGTTCGTCCGTTCTCTTGCATTTCAGTTCAAAGCACTTAATTTTCCTTTTTCTGATTCACACGGTGCTTAAAAGCTACTTTTCTTTGAAGGTTTATATATATCAAGTTCAGTGTTGGTGTGGAAATAACATATCGTTCTGCTAATATTTCGAGGATATTAATCTGCACTAATATTTTCCCTTGATGATCATATAAATGGGTGGTTCTCACTTTCTTCACCAATTTTTTCCAAATTTCTGTTTGTGGAATAGTAAATCCCCATTTTTTATCAGAAACTTCTACTCCAAGTAGCCTCATCCGCCCGAATTCATTCACATATCTCATGTGGATGCAGAGAATTCAACAAAACTAATCCAAGCTATTCCGTGGAGGTCTGCTTCTCGTTCTTCGTCATGTAAGAGTCTTGTTGCGTCTAGTTCCAAGAACTCTTCGACGTGGAAAGAATTTAACAATGATCTGTTTGATGATTATGGAGGAATGGCTTCTGGAAGCCATTCATTGACACTAGGAAGGCTATACGCTTGGGAAAAAAAACTCTATGAAGAGGTCAAGGTAAATAGCTACTGCCCAAACACCCTGCAACTTCTTTAGGATGTAATCATTTCTCCATATTATTGATCATATGATGTTTGTATGGTAAAAATGTTGTCTTACTTTTTTTTTTATAAATTATTCATTCAGTTTCCTATGTGAAATGAAAATTAAAGCATAATGCAACTTCTTATTCTTTCTACTAGTTTTCTACTTTCCAGTACTTGACTTTGTACTGCCTTTAGGATGGAGATAGAATTCGGAAAATATATGAAAGCAAATGCAATCAACTAAGAAATCAAGATGCTAGAGGAGATGAAGGACTGGCAGTGGACAAAACCAGAGCAGCAGTAAAAGATTTATATAGCAGGATCCTTGTCGCAATTCGAAGTGCTGAAACAATATCAAACAAAATCGAGAAACTCAGAGATGAAGAACTCTTGCCCCAAGTCAATGAACTTCTACAAGGGTAAGAACTGCGATGTGAACCTACTTGAAAAGAAAAAGAAGAAAAATAAATGTAATCTGATTATTGAATGACCTTGTTCTGCTCCATTTAATTGCAGCATGGTGAAAACCTGGACAATTATGCTGGAGTCCCATGAAATCCAGAACAAGATCATACAAGAAGTGAAGCTTTTTACCTGCCCTTCGTACGGAAAATTTTGCAATGAATCTCACCGGCGTGCTACACTTCAGCTGGAAACAGAGCTTTTGAATTGGCGTGCATGTTTCACAGAATACATTAAAGCCCAGAAAGCCTACATCAAGGCCCTCCATGGATGGCTGGCTAAATTTGTCGTCCCTGAAGTTGAATTCTACTCTAGAGGCACGAGTTCAACTCCATGTTATTTAAATGGGCCCCCACTTCTTGTGATTTGTCGAGATTGGTTGGCTTCCATGGACAAGTTACCCGATAAGGTAGTTTCTTTTGCTCTGAAAAACTGCAGCATGGATGTTAGAGCTTTGTGGGTGCGAAAAGGAGAGGAACAGCATCAAAAAAGGAAAGTTGACAATCTATCCCGAGAACTGGACAGAAAGATTCTGGCGTTTCAAAAGATTGAGAATAACAGGTTTGATTTCAAACTCACTGACCACAACACAGAGCAAGCGATTGAGCATCGGGATGAATACTTGAAAGAAAAGGACATGCTGGACAATTTCCGGAAAAGGGTTGATCTGGAGAAGGAAAAACACCATAACTGCGTGCAAGAAACTGAGAGGATCACGTTAAATGGATTTCAGGCAGGGTTTAATAAAGTTTTCGAGTCTATGACAGAATTCTCCAAGGCTGCTTTAAGTATGTATAGTGACTTGTTAAACAACATTGTGAATGCCGAGAAAGTTGGCAAACCAATCCCGTATTGAGTGTTCCCAAGTTGAAGAAAATGGCAGCAGATGATGCGAAAATTGTTGTGTTAGACTTTTCTTGTTCTAGGAATTGAGTTTGAAGTGTTGGTCATTTGACCAAAGCAACTCACTGAGACACAATTATTTATGGATTTCTATTAGTGTCATTAGTTGGCACTTGATTTCGTTTCTTAAGGTATTTAGCCCCATTTCTTATTTTGCAAGAATTGATTTCCTGATTCTTGCATATTTATTGGCTAGAATCCCAGCGAGTTGTTGGCCGGCTATGTAAGTTTTTATTTCTCAGGATTTGAGATGATGGTTAAATAGAACAAGTTTGGGGAAATTAATTCTATTTTATCATCTGAATTATGCCCTCCTAGGAAAAGTAAATTTTTTCATTTGTAACGTTCTCTATTCTATTTATCCTTGCCTTATGTCCGAAACATTCAATTTGATGTTAGAGAGGATGACCCGCTTCATTCGCAGCTGTAAAAGGCATAAAGAAATATGCCTTTTCCTTAAACCCAACAAAAGTTTCCTCATATTTTTTCCCGTTCTTAGCAAAATTCTCAACTTCTCCTATGAGTTTCTTGTTTGTGACTATTCCTCGTCTGCAACTGCAATCAACATACACCAGTCTAGCTAAAATTGCATCCTGTGGTAATGCAATATACCCTATTTCAACTCCCAACAATTTTCGTGACAACTAGGTCTGTGCGACTGTGCCCAACAACAATAAAAACAAGGGATGCTACTTGGGAGCTGAGTCTAATTTTTTGTGCTAACATATCTTAAATATCTAGATAGATTGACCACCGCATGCTTTCCAGAGGTGAAGTCGAGAGTAGTGCAAATGCCATGTAACATAACATTTCAGAAGTAAATATATTCACTAATTTAGGTTCTTGAACATTATCTTTGTACAAGTTTAAGGAAATACACATCCTAAATAAGCATCTATAAAACCATGCAAAGACAATTGACCTCCCAGGCTTACGTGGTAATAAGTTTTTGCCCCGTCCTATACAAGGAGATCAAAAATTGAGAAATGAGTACAAATTCGCTCACAATTGTAACTGGCGTGTGAATGCCAAGTAAAGGAACAATGTCAAGTTGCAACCAACTTTCAACTGCTGAACCCAAGACAGCCCCAGTCAAAGGCCTCCTATTGTTATGACAGCCGCCTTCCCTGCAAAACAAAACCCCCAATAACTTCTCATAATAAGCTGAAGTATCAAGAACAAACTTGAGGATTGTTGGATATTTTAGTGGTGTCCAAATAACCCCTAGACATTGATGAAAAATCGAGACCCGTTCACCTTCATAGGCTATAAGCCCATGATTGAAGAATATTATTAAAATCCACACCACAAATGATGTAGCCCATTCCTGTTGGGTATTTAGAGGAAATCAGCCCATTGGATTAGGTGCTCAATACCCAATTGTAGAGATAATTTGAATTGAGAATTCTAAATCTTTTCTTCACGTGAAAGTTAGATGGTTATGATATTCTTATACTTGGTAACTATTTCAATTTTCTTGAACTCTATCTTTAAGAGAAAAAAACTAGAAATTCGTTTGTCCATTTTGCCTATAAATTGGAGAAAAATCACACCAAAAACTTGAAGAAAAATCTTGAAGAAAAATCGGCTTCTTCTTCCTCCTTTCATTTTGCCTTTGTGTGCCAATTTCTGTTCATCTGTTTCCTGCCTTTGTGTGCAATTCCCTCTGCTTCCAAGTTCTCCAATTTGGTGTTATCTTTGTGGTGTTGGATTGATGATTTTCTGAGCCTAAATGAAAAGGGGAAAACATTAATTTTAATTCTTTCATCTTCTTCAATTTTGATTTCCTTTAATTATTTTCATTAATTCTTACTAATTTCTTTGTGTTGCTCAATTGTAGGATGAATTAATGTTAACAATTGGTATCAGAGCTTGGTGGAGAATCAAAATCTGAAGAAAAACTGGAAGAAGAACAATGAGGTTTTGACAAAAATCGGACATGCAAATCCATTTTTCGAAAAAACGGCTGACGTGCAGAAGAAACCGAGGCCAGATTCGGACTTTGCAGGCGAAAAAGAAGGTGACGGACGGTGCGTGGTGGTCGGCGGTCCGTGGGGACTTCGACGTTGGCGCGTTCCGACAAAGGTTTCTTCAGACAGAATCTTTATTTTGACATTTCTAACATTCGTGTATTGTTAATTTTTCGTTTTAGGTACTTCAGCAAAATTTGGACGATTTTCCCCTGGTGCATCAACGGTTGAAATTGCCATATATATTTACTGAATTATTTTAGGCCAAAATCACATTCCTAAAGCAGTAAATTCGCAAATCTCCTATTTTACGGACTACAGAACTGGTCCGCTCTGGTAAATTGACTGAAACCTTTACATTATTTCACTAGCAAATCACCGTGTAGGGTGATCATTAGGATTGGGGATTGTCATTGCTTGGTAACCATTGCCTGTTGGTAGACCTAAGATTACTTGCCATTGTCTGTTTAATTTCTAAGTGAAAATTATTTATTTGTTGTCTTTAGACTTAATTGTTAAACGTTTTGCGTTATTTAATCTTATATTATTCTAGACTTGTACCCAGCCTCATATTCTAGTTTCTTCCCTTGACCTGAGAACATGATTCTCACGAAATTCTGGAGTTCTAGAATAGCGTAATATTGAGAACCATAGGAATCTTGTTACTCTGTGTAATCTGTGTGACCTGTGACTTTTACATACCTGAGTTTTGTGTTCTGTGCATTTTTTGAGATGTTGACACATCACTTTGAGTTGTGTGTCTTTAATGGTAAATGAGAATTTTCAATTTGGCAACAAAAAATGAAATGTATTTTTGTTCAACAAAAAGTCTCTAAAGCTATTGATATCTCTTTTTTTACAAACTTGACTGTTGATGAAAAAGAGAATTTGGATGAATTGACTTATACTTTTGTCATTTTACATTTGTTTGATGCGGTATTAAGAAAAATTGGTAAATTAAAATCAGCCCAAGAACTTTGGAAAAAATTGGAGGAGCTTTATGTGTCTAAATCCACTCCAAACAAAGTTTTTCTACTTAATCGATTCTTCAAAAGATATGGATGACAATTTGGATGTTTTCAATAAACTTGTAAAAGATATCACTTAATGTGGTGAAAAAGTATCTGAAAAATATAAGGCTATTATTTTGTTGAATGATATCC